>JAPDSC010081662.1:50889-64140 GCA_026290005.1 Latrodectus geometricus | reverse complement strand
AAAAAATGGCATTTCTTTTTATAGAAATAAGAAAGACTAAATAAATTTTAAAACATTTAGATTTGGTTTAAGGGATAAATGAGCAAAATAATAATTATTGTGATGTTAATGTGATTATCCATTGTGTGTCTACTACTTTTGATTTTTTTAAAATCATTTTCTTATTTCTTAATTTATTCAATATTTAGAAATACTTTAAAAATAAAGTATTTCTTAAATGCTCAATACTACTTACCTTTTAATTCTTAATACACTATTTTTAGCCATTGAGTAATATTATATTTTATTACTAAAATAATAAAAAAAATCAAATGTTTGAAAAATGTTTGGAGTGTATTTCAAAACTAAAAACAATGAATATACAGTCTTGTTTTTAAAATTTCTTATACATTGGAACGTTTAAAGAGAATTGTAAAGAGATTTACATAGCTCAGTAATATATGAAATGATTTTTAAATTTTCATTCAGTCTTTCGTGTAAGACGTAATTTTTGATTAAATTATGCTTTTACGCAGTAACCTGACTGAACCTATTCCTCTTAACATATCCATCGATTTATTAACTTTTCAGATTTTTTTTCAATGACTAGCAAATTTAAAGGCATTTAAATATCTTTTCTTGTGTATCATTATTTTTTTTTTCTTCAACAAATGAAAAACTTAATTTTTTTCTGCATTTCTTAAGATAAAAAATAAACTGATTGTGTTGAATATTTCATTAGATATACTTCACTCAAGTTTCGTTAAATATTACAAAGCATTACAATTTATTAAATACCTATATTTTAATTTTTTTAAGTCATTAACATGGAATTATAAAACACTTTTATGTGAAAAGTTAAACAAAAGTGTCATTCTTATATTTATTTATAAACTTTTTTTTTATTTCAGTCTTTTGAAAACAGCCTTTTCCTTTTTTATCATTGCTTACACGATTTTTTGACACATTTTAATTTTATATCCTTTTATAATGACATGAAAATTCTTAACAAAAATTAATAATAATTTGATTTATGCTAATCAGGTAAACTCTTATAAAGACAATATGAATACAATAAAACACTATCAAATAAAAATTAAAAAAGCTCACAAATTGTTACCAAAAATGCATGAAGATCATTTATTAAATATCTGGATTTAAATAAACAAATATTTTAGGTAAAGTAAGATTTTAATTTGAAAATATTTAAATTTCTTAGCCAACTTGGGAACATCATCAGAGAAAATTGTCAAAAAATATATATTTTAACAAAAAATGTAAGTATTTGTAGAAGTTTCTTGCAATTGCTTTGAAAGTTTTATGAAGCAAAATATTTTAAGGAAATTTTGGAAAATACTCATAAAAGATGCGTGTGATATTTTGAAAATAAGAGTATAACTAACGTATTTTATTGAATTGTGATCAAAATTAAAAGTCTTGTTTTATCTAAAGAAATTTACTATCAAACATTAATTTAACTCATAACATAATATGTTGAGTCAAGTTATCCACACAAACATGGGATATATTGTACAGTAAACTTTGAACAAATGTACTTTTTCTTCCCTTGAACAATATAACTGTCTGTTTCTATCAAGAGCAATTATAAACATGAACATTCTAGAAATTATTTGAAAAATACTGAAAAACACTCCCATAAATAATAGAGAAAAAAAGTTTTGTATTCTCTTCAACGATTGATTAATATTTTATAAAAAAAATAAAAATTTTTATGATTTTTTTATTAACGTTAAATAAAGATTCTAAAGGAAAACAGAAACAATAACGAGCATCATTATTAAGATACGGTAAAGTCATTCCTCATGCCTCATTTTGCAAAAATTAATTTTTTTTTAACTTAGAATAAAAATAACCAATAATTATATGAATATGAACTTTTTTCATATAGTTAAGACTGATTATAATGTATTTTGAAAAATTTTAAGTTTTGCTTATCCTTGTTTCTAAATTAAATATATAAGTAAATATTTTTTAGATTTTATTCAAAAATGAATGAATCTTATAAAAAATGAATTCTGAATTATTTTCTACAAGTAAACCTGATTAAAGACTTTATTAAATTAACATTGAATAACCCTAGAAAAGTGCCCAAATAATCAGGCATTAATCTGAACAATCAATTTATATCCCTTTCAGTCGCCTCAAAATATATTTTGTTATCATGTTATAAATAGTATAGATAAATGTTTAAAAAATAACTTAACTTTACTATTATGAATAAAACTATTTTATTATTGTAATTTGATTTATATTTTACAAATACTTTTTTATTTCCGAAGATATCAGTAGTTGCATTTGAAGGAGCTAGTTTATAAGCAGAATTTGAAATTTTTCAATTTGATTGTCATATGTAACTTTTCTTTCACAATTGTATTCTAAAATAAGAATATAATCACAATCATCGATTTAAATATTCAATCAAAATTAATTTAAATGTGGATAACTATAATTGTTGTTTATATTAATACGCAAACTATTAAATTAAAAAAATTTTTATAAGCATTTTGTTTATTGTTTCGCATAGAAATTATTTTTTAAGGTATGTAAAGGATTGAAATTTAATTTAGATTTTAATTTTAAATTTCGAAATATCCTGATTTAATTTAAAATTTTTAATTGCGTTTTACTGAGGAATAAAAAAAAATATGTGCAACAAAGGAATGCTTCAAATTAAAAAGTTGCTTAATTCAAAAATAATTTCTATTTACACAATTATAAATAGCAATAATGCTATATTCGGAACAGTATGAATTATACTGTTTATTTCAATTTTACATGTTCAATAGTATTTAATGAAATTTTGAAAGACATTTTATAGTATAGAGATTACATAAAGAGTTGAAGAAACTTTTTCTCTTTTTTAAAATATTCTGCATAAAGGAGAATTCTTCAAATGTATGTAAACTATATTGTACAGGAATTGTTGTATTTTGCGTGAAATATGTGTTTGCCCTTAACTATACTATCAAAATTGAACATCACTGGGTACATTATAATCTTGGAGCCGGTTATAATAATATCATAACTAGGATGAGGTTGGTTATGTAAATATTTACCAAGGCAGCATTTCATCCTAGTAAATGGAACTAAGCTTTTAACCTTTAACTGACTACAAAAATCATTTATCTTTAAAATCATAATACAGAAACATTTAAGTATATCAAAATGATAATAAATAATTATTTCGTATATTAAGTGGTGACATTTGCATTTAAAATTTCAAATTAATTCTTAGATAATTTTTTTTTGTTTTCTCATATAACATTTAATAACATACAAGATTATTCTAAAACTATAGTATAAAGAATTTCTTCGAAGATTATAAATATTAGTATGATATTGATTATTATATTCATTAAATAGTATTTTTATGAATTAAAACTCAAATTAATACATCTTTGTAAATGTATGAATGGAAACGAAAGACAATGTGAAATCTTAAATCTTTATAATGAATCAACATAAGATAAAATTGTAAACCTATGTTAAATGATGCCAATTTTCTTAAAAATATCATGTTTTTTTTTAAATTTGTTTATATTTCCTCGTGAAAGATACTTCCATGTAAAAATCGTATGCAAAAATTAAAAGATTATGATTTAATGTTTTCAATATTGTGACACATTTAAAAATTTCATTATTTATGTACTAAAAAGATACTTTATGAACAACAATGTTCGAAAATGTTTCTTTTCATTCGTTTTTTGCAACAAAATATGTGCAAATTTTTACATTAAAATAATAAAGTATTAAAATGTTGAAAAAATAAGAAAATTATAAACTCCAATATTACTTTTCTAGAAAAACTAAATCTTATCTTTCAATTTTAATACTGAAATGTAACTTTAAAGAACACATAATATATTAACAAAAATATTCATTTGTTAGTGTATTTCTTGTATTTATGTAAGTAACGTAAAATTAATGAAGATTTAAGTCAGCAACATAATATTCATTACAATATTTTAAAATTATGTTTTCTTTTGATCAAATATAATCAGTAACTCAAAAGTCTAAGAATACAATATAATTATGATAATGAAATATTTTTGTAATCCTTATATATTATAAAATTGAATTTTTTAATAAATTATTATAGTAAAATATGCAAATAACTTGGATATACTTAACTATGTTCTTCGAATTGAAAATATATTCAAATATCGTTTAGTTATTTACAAAAAGGTTATAATGACTTTTGTTACTAACTCCAGATTGTGTAGCAGAGCATGATGATCTGCATTAATATAAATGTGCAAAATGTCTAAAAACAAAAAGGATCCTGAATGATATATTCCTTTTTAAATTATAAACAAAATAAAATATAGATCTGGGTCACCCTGTCAACTACACACCAATGACACTAAAGATGATATTCTGTCCCTGCTGTAAAGTTAGTGCTTAAACATGGCCACTTATAAAATGTGAGAAAGCCGTTTAATAGTTTCTAGTCGAAAGCCGAAAAGGCCCGCACGGTCTTATTCCAAAGAACTACAAGTGTTTGCAAGAAATCCTTCCGAGTAAGTTTAATTTCATCTTCCTAAGATGGGAGAACTCACTATATGTGAGAGTCCAACAAGGCCTCTTCTTCAACAGATAAGCAGTCCTGGAAAAGTAGTGGCTGTCGCCTCTAATATAAGATGGGCTCCATTTAAAATGGGTATAGTGGCCAGAAGAAAGCCAGATGAAAAGATCTAAAGTGTCCGGGCTTATTTTGTTACCTATAGCAATCCAGCAAGATAGGTGTTTTATTGAAGCACATCTGTCAGTCATAATCCAGACATCACGGACTTGTCCCTTTATTTAATACGGGTATTGTAATCCTCTCTTGATATTAGTAAGTTCTAATATAAAAACCAAACAAAAGCTGGGGTTCCTTATTTTAAAATTCACAGAACAGTGCAAGAAAAAATATTCACTTTACTGCCAGAAATTCCTTTATCACCTCTGGTACCAACTGTTTGTATCTTCAATAAAATTGTGGGATCCCATTTTTGTATCCGGGGGTTAATTATTTTAAAAGAGACGAATTATGTATTTTTCTTTACATTCATCTGGAGTCTCATAAAAATAAATCCCACCAGGTTTCAATTTAGCTGCCAGATGATATGAAGAATGGAATTCAACATTTGTAGAGAGAAATCCCAGCGCTTTAGCATAAGAAAAAAGCTAAGCTTCTTCAGTTTTGGTTGTTTGTTCAAGTAATAAGGTATGTGTCTGTTCTTTGTTGATCATTGTAACTTTAGAGTTTGTTTTATTTTAAGAGAAGATAACTATTTCTCAGTGAAAGAGGAGGCACGTTACCTCATAGAATGCTATGTCATTTGGACGATTGAGATGAAGTTCTGTTATAATTTTTGCTGCATTCAACTGAAGCCATTAAAGCTTATTTAAATTTGGTACTGAAAGTGCAGGTATAGAGGGAAAACTCATAAGGTATTAGCCTAACAAGTAAAATCTAAGTAGTTCAAAGAAACCTAGTATCCGCTTCCCATTCACAAACAGATATGATCTTAAGAATATTTAGCCTAATTCTATCCTTGGCCACATAGACATCAATATGTTTTATGTTGTAATTTCCGGGTTTAAAGGGCAACCCAGATGCTTAGCATTTTTAAGATAGTTTATTCTGTTACATGCATGTATATATTACGACTATAGTTTTGGAGGTGTACATCAGTAGTAAGAAATGTTACCAAAGACTTTAAATTATTAAATATCATTTTTGATGCATTGCAAAGTAATGAGCTTCTTCGAGACCACAATTAAGGTTTTGCTCAATTGCACAATATCTGAGCCAGAATGTCATATGATTATATCACCAGCAAATATTTACACTTTACATTTATAAGGGGTATCAATCTCAATATAATTTTAATGTATAATAATTTTAATGCATTTAAGCAAATGGAAATTATTAATTTAAAAATGTAATTAACATACATGAAAAATTTTAAGCTCACATAAAACATTTTAGTAATTAATTCCTAGTTTTAACGTTCTGCATTAATTAAAACAAATATTTTCATAAATGTGAAAGAAATATAAATATTGCTTCAGTATATTTGGAAGATTAGGGGTATCATGTAAAAATTCAATTTCTGAACACCGAGAAAAAACATTTCGTAAAATTTGTGAAGAAACTGCTTCAAACTTTTCTGAATATATCTTCATAAATTCTTTTGTAGTTTGGTAACCAATATATTAACAAACTATTTATTTATAGTTATTAACAAACTATGTAATTTTTGTAAAATGAAATAATAATGTAATTAAATCTTTTAAAATATTTCAAATTAAAAACAATAACTTTGTGCTCAGTAGAAGTGTTAAAAATTTAACTATGAATGAATAATGTCACTTTTTAATGGGATTGAATTAAGAAACCAATAATACTTTCCAAGCATGAGATAACGTTTACTAATAAGTGGTTTTGAATAAATTTATTTCAAAGTGTTTCGTAAAATATAAAGCTAAGTAGTACTCTTACAATAATTTAAAAGCTCAGAAAACCATCTTTTTCAAGTGCAGAGTTTTAGAAACTTCTATTCAATAGAACATATGCTCTTATAGGGATTTACAAAATCTATTTATTTAAGCTAAATGTTGATACTCAATTAAAGTCACGTAATTTCAAAGATCAACGTGTTTGAATTCGTTTCTTTAATTCAAAAGGGGTTTGATTTTTCATGGAATTGCTTAATTCTTTTATAAAATAAAAGTCCTCTATTCTATAATAAAATAAAAGTTCTCTATAATACTCTATTATATTAATGCTAAAATTTATAAGAGAAATTTTCATTTAAATTTTTCTTATTCATTATTTTGTTTAATATCATGTTGCAAATAATTTAATTCCATTTATGTATAACTATCCAAAGCATAATAACAACATATAATTACATTTATTAAATGTATTTATATATTCCAATTAAAATGTACATAATATCTATTTAAAACATCACAAATTTATAATAATCGAATACTCTATTATCGATTAATAAAATAATTTCTAACCATATCATGAGCCGGACAGTTAATTTGTGAATTATATTTGCTCGAAATGAAAAGTAAATGTTATTAAGTCCATGGCTAATATAAAGGTTCCAATAAGCTGTGACAGGATGAAGAATAATTAGTTTATTGACTTTATTGCTGAAGCTTGTTTTACTATATTATTTCTACTGTACAAGCACACATCTGTTTTCCTTACTCACTAGAAACTATATATTAGTAAGCTCATATATCTTACGGGTACATGAACATAGTATTTTATTGAAATACTCGATGATTATTTCATGCATTTTAATATTAAAATCTTACGGCTAAAAATATGTATAACGTATATAATTTAATTGCAATTATTTTAAAATTATGTGAAAATACAAATGGAAATGATTATTTTCATCGACAATCTTAATGGAAATCATTTCACATAAATTTTACGTGTCAAAGTAATTTTCTTCTATAGATACTCTATAAATATATCAAAATAAACCCAAAATAAATTACCTAAATCTGTAAGAAAAAAGTTTGAATGGTTAGTTCTTGATTTCAAATTTTATATTCCCTGTACTCAATATAATTTTTATATGATTGTTTTAAATGTATACTTAAATTTAAATTTCTTATATCCTCTCTCTTGCATCACAAAGTAATCATAAGACAAAAAATAAATTCATACAATTTTAATTATTGGAAAAAAGTGCATATTTAAGTTAAAGATGACATATTTTATACTAATGTTTTATTTGTATACATTCATTTGAGTATTGAGATTTAAAACTATAAAATCATTGATCTGCATTTGATAAATTTCTTCCAAACTTGACTTCAATTATCCTTTTAATAGCTTAAGGTATTCTTATAAAAATTAAAAATGCGATGTTAAAAGAAAAACTAATCAGTTTAGTATGTTTATGTATTATAAAAAGTATTTTTGTGAAAGAAAATTTATTCGAATAGCAATACATAAAAAATTTAATACTGATTTCTAAAAAATGAATCACCTTTGCTTATATAGTACTGAATTCCATACATTTTTTTTAAAAAACCAAAACATTTAGCCTATTTATATTTGCTTAATATCACATTGATAAATACACATATCAATTAAAATATGTTTATTTATTATTTATACTATTTCAACATGAGATTTAATTCATGATTCTTTTTACGACTATACAATCCTTGGGGCTTATTACGCGGGGGAACTTAAAAATTCTATTTTATCTGAAAAAATGGTGCAATTCCTAACCGTCACTTAATGTTTGAAGAATGCCATTTTTAAGATTACAAATATAAAATAAGAATGAATCTAAGAACAAAATTCCAAATTGGTTTAACCCAAATATATTCTAATATTTATAGAATAGCAAATTTAATTTGAAAGTTTTGAGGAGAAAATGTCTTCTAGAACAAAGGGGAATTCGTGATTCCTCAATGGCAACCCAGCAACAGCATATCGCTTTGGCTTCATCAAATTCAGTGGAGAGAAAAATAATATTTACTCACTCATACTCAAATAAATAATTACACAATAGGAGGAAATGTTTTTCTTTTTTATTTTAACTTCTTATAAGAACATTTCGTAGGACACAGCTTACACAATTTGAAGTTTCATAATGAACATACATTTACATCAACATTCAAATTTCACTTAGAAACTGGGTTCAGGGTAAAATAATTCAGGGATCCCTGTAAAAAAAGCAATAATAACAAAAAAAGAAAAACAAATTTCCTAGGTGAAGACATCGCCAATATCGTCTCTAAATAAAAACCCCGTATGAGCGAAACGTTCAAAAATCGCAATGTTGAATCTAATACCATTTTCTGAAAGTTCGAACAAAACAAACTTCGTGTTGCCAAAAAACAACAAAATTTCTTAAAACAAAAATTCTAGAAGAAAAAAATTCCAACAGTAGACGATATATAAAAACTGAAAAGGTCAGCTACACTTACAAAAAATGAAAGCAAACGATATCTTAAACTAAAAAGTATTTGATACTTTATATTTGACACGTTGATTATGAAAATATTTAGAAGTTAGAGAAGGCACATACGTTTGGAATAAAAAATTTTCACAAATTTATTAGTTGTAATCAGCAAATTTTGCACTTGTGAAATTCATTTTCAATCAAAAGATTCTAAAAATTACATTTCTAATTAAAGGCATTATATTGCTTGAAATTTCTAAATATTAGTTTAAATGTATTTTGTTATTGCGTACTGAATTCTGGTTAAACAAATGCTAAATAATGTAATTTTTCATGAAGAATCAGATTTTCAACTCAGATTTTTCAAGTAATGATACTGTTCCTTATTTATTAATTAATTTATATATTTAATAAATTACTATTCAGTATTCTGTGTAAATTAAATGTCTGTATACTGTTCAAAGATTTCTCAGACCTACTACATACATCCAAAATTTAAAACATAAATTGTTTGAATTGTTGTATTTCAGTGAGATTTACAGATTGAACTAAAGATTTTTTCATATATTTCTATTTTAAATTCGTTCAAGTTAAAAAGAAATTTACATATAATTTAAAAGATGAAAATTTTAAAGTACAAAGCAGTTCAAAGTTTAAATGTCTCCAAAAATATTCGGATGATTTAATGTATTTTGATATTTCTAGAATAAAAATATGTTTTAATGAATTATATTATCATAATGAATCTTTAAATTTTTTATTTAAAACTACAAGTTTATCTAAATAGAATTCTTTTTCAATTGGGAAATTTCACGCATTATGTATTTTTATTGAATAACTATACGATCTTTACCATTAAAACAATCAATAAGAATTTAATTTCATAAATATCGTTATATCAAGAAAATTAAATCTAAATGTGCCATAACATAAAATGTATCCTTCACTTTTAATCCTACTATTATTTAATTAATTATCAACATTGCAGCATTTTCAAAAGAATTTCACTAATATACCTAAAATATTATTAATTTGTAAGCATTATAATGGTAAAGCTTATATGAAGATTTTAATTAAATTTTTAGCTTAAAACTTGGTTGAATTCTTTGAAAATGTATAACTTGATTAGATGTAATAGGAAATAATACATATTAGCATATTAAACATTATAAGAGCATTTTCAAATGATTAATTTAATAAAAATTCAAAAATCTAAATTTCTGGGGAAGCTTAATATATTATATATATAATATTATTATTGTTGTTATATAATTCTGTTAATTCTAAAGAAGATAAATGAAATTTTATTATAAAATTTTAAAGTTTGAATAATACATTAAAATGAGATTTTCTTCCCTTAAAATTTACGAAAAAAATTCATGCAATAAAGTATTACTGATACAGCGTTTCACCTTAAAAATATTTATTTTCTATAAAAGGCGCTAAAGTTACTTTAATGGTACTTTTGTTTCTGGTAAGAAACATATTAAAAGTTTAGAATAAAAAATTAACCCAAAATGAACACTACTAATGAAAATTTCGTGAGCTAAAATCTATTTAACATAATTTAGTTTCAGCAATTTTAGTTTATAAGTGTTACATAAAATACTTTTGTGCATAACGAGTTTTCTTTTAAATTGTTTGAGTAAATAAAAATGCGCTAAAACATTTTGCTACTCAATACACCCTCATAAAATTGAGGTGTATAGAATTGAGGCTATTCATTGTCATAGAATTAGTCTCTTTTCCTATTTCTAATGACAAATAAGTTAGTGATATTAACAAACATAGTAGAATAATAATACACAGTAGCATAAAGATTTTCTAGTTACCTTCAATCATAGGAAAACAATATCTTTAATTGTTTTCCAGTAATTATCTCACACGCCTTTTCTTTCGTATCTCATGTGCTATATCTATTAGTAATTTCAAGTAATATCAATTGTATTTAAAAATCTGTCTTAACGGCATTTTTATGTAAAATATGTATTCATGTAACCATGAATAGCGTCTCTAATTTAATATTAATTACTATCTTGATATATAACTAAATGATATTTAACTTACTTAGTACATTAAATATTGAGCAACTGTTAAAAGCTTCTTCTTATTTCGGTTAATTAAATGATTTTCCTCAATCAATATTTCGAGCATTATAACTAAGGGAACATATTCACTTGATTTCCATTTATTACTCCATCTAGAAATATGATAAAATTCCCGGTATATATATATATATATATATATATATATATATATATATATATCTTCTCTATATTCTGGATATAATTAGTTAGTTTTTGAATAAAAAAATTATATAGTTATTTAATAAAACTTGTATGATATATTTAAAATACAACTACTTATGATATAATTATATTGAATTATTTAAAATATAAATTTTAATGTAGGCTTTAATAATAAAAATATCAAAAATACTCTGTAAACAAACATAAGTTATTTCCATTTATTTTGTTACTACTGCACAAGAACTTGGAATATTAGGAAAATTAATGTGATTTACAATTTCTTTATTCTTGCCTGAATTAAATTCGTTAAGAATCTAAAATCAAATTTGCAATGAAAACCAAGAATAAATACAGTTTCTTTCAACCATTTTATTCCGTCGAGGTAACTTATACAAAGACAAATTAAGAAAACTTTCATATTTTTCTTTTAAATTTTTATTTACTAATATTACCAATATATTTCATAAAGTTGGAGCTTCAATATTTCATGGGAATTTTAAATATGTTTTCATAGGTTAATAAAGTATTATGGTGCCTGAATCTATTTATTTCAATTAATTGAAAATGAAATTTGCATTATTTAGTTATATGAGATATAATTGCAATCTAAATTTCTAATATGAGATAGATTTTACAAAGAACAATATAAAAACCAATGTATAATTTTAAAAATAAAAATTAATGTTTGAACGTAAATTCTGTTTCAAAACCATTGTAAAGTTAGTTTTTATTTATAAGGTAACTGACATGTATTACATAAAGTTTTATAATAAAATTTATCTTCAAACGGGTAAGCAACTTTTTTAAAGTATAAAATTCAAGAGATAATTAATTGAACTTGAAAAAACAAGTTACAAAAATTCAAATATTTTATAATAATTTATATATTTTTAATTATTAAATAAAATATTCATATGATTGTCATCTCTATAAAGACCTTGTGAGATATAACTTTACAAATACCATAAATTTTGTAAATTCTATTTTTCTTTCAGCCTATTGGATAGAAAATTGGAATCTATTTATTTTGCTCTGATCTTAAACAAAGTTTTCATTAAATAAGAAGTTAGTAAAAACGGTATGTTTTAAAACTTAAATTGATTCCTTTAATAACATTATCTAATTTCTAAAATTTTGAAATTGTAATATTTTTTTTATGAAATGCCTTTCATTTTTTCATTAGAATTAAATAGTAAAGTATCTGTTCAAAAAACAGTCTATGCATTCCATATAAAAATCAAACTTTACAATGCACCATTTAAATAAATTTTTACTATATTAAATTGGTTATTTACTGAATTAAGTTTTACAAAGAAAGATATTTACCACAAATTGAGATATTGCGTGAGATTATGCAATTAAGTATTACTAAAATAAATGTTTGGGTTTTGATAAAAACTTGCTTTTAATAATGTGGTTCATATTTTTTTATTTTAAATTCTTCTATACTAAATTTTGTATCTTAAAACAATTCAGTGTGTTATTAAGCATATGTCAGAGGTTTGCTTTTCTATCAAATCAAAAGTATTCTCTCTTAGAAAAAAGTCTTTATCACTCTAGCTAATTATTTATATAATTTTAAGCATAAGTGAAGTAATTTCTGGACTTTGACTTTACGTCTACAATGAATGTTAGACTATATTGTGTTACACTAATATTGATCTCAGGATTCTTTCCCTTTTCAAAATTCAGAATATTTTCCCTAATAGTCTCTTTTTAAATATTTAAAAATTTCTTAAAATTATTTAAAAAGTGAGTTGAAATTTGTGGTAGAATAACAGCATAAAATATGTTTGTGTGTGTTTGCCTATAACCTAGCAACTCCTCTTAACATTTTAATTTACATAATTTTTCATTAACTTATTCATGTGGCATTCTTTTCTCCCATTTTGTATCCATTTCAATAAATTTTTCACTTGCTCGTTTAAAATATTATTCAAAGTTAGCTATACGCTATTTTTTTCCGATATTATTTCCATTTTAAATAAATTGCTCCTCTATTTAACTAATAATGAATCCACAAACAGAAGCTTTATTATCTTATGAGAAATATTTTAATATGAAAT
>JAPDSC010081662.1:19578-35634 GCA_026290005.1 Latrodectus geometricus | reverse complement strand
GACATTGGCGAATTATACACAATTATACACAATGTAAGTCTTGGGACATTCATCTTTAACTTGAACAGTTATCGCAAATGACCACAAATTTCGCATGTCATTTTAATTGTCATTACTTTGTTATTTTTCAACAACATTAATTTCTGAGAATATAAACATATCTGTACTATATAGGGATAACTATATTCCAATCTTGTAAAAGGAATAACCATATTTTTCTTAAAACATGATAATTGATAGTGAAACACAATAGAGTAAACTTTAGCTTTGAAGTAATTGCCTTCATTCTTTGTGTTTTGTTCCTTTCTGAATGAGTTTTAACTTCTTTTCTTCATTTTCTTAGTCTTACCCATGTGATTCTCACTGCCATATGATAGAAAATTTACTTACTCACTTTTTTCTGAGGTACCTAATAAATGAAATAAGTAAAAGGTCTTTATACATAAGTAAACACACACATTTCTTTTATAACAAAAGTATTCAAAAAATAAATAATTTCGTAAAATAAAAATGTCAAGAATAGTAAAAGTATTCAAGCAAATATTTTTACTATTTAGTTATATTTATCTTATAAATACACTGGTTATCATAAATTGAAAGGAAAATCCACAGACATTGTGATCAAAATGGAATAAAAAAGTCACTAGACAATTATGGTGTTTTAAAAATTAACAAATATATACATTGAACAAAGGGAATATTGTAAGTTTCGTATAGGAAAAGTACCTTTAACATGGGTATAATTCCCCCGAGAAGCAATACACCACATGGAAAGCGATATGTGATGCTCTCAATTGTGAGGTCTATTAATTGTATACGAAATGTGAGTCAGTGCTCTTTCAAACATTCGAAAGCATGAATAGTTTCTTAAAAAAGGAATTGCGAGCAATTAAACATCATCTTAGTGCCTCCTAAACATACTCAGTTGGGTTAAGTTCCGGTGACAGAGCTGGTAACAGCATGCGCTCAATTCTTTTCTGCTCAGCATAAGCATCCATGATGTGAGCCCTCTGTGGTCTCGTATAATCATCCAGTATCTCAAAAGCAACACTTATTTCCCTGGAATAAGAGATCACATAAGCAACCAAGATATTATCTCTATAAGTGTTAGCATAACAGTCCATGGGAAAATAAATGGAGTTCCATGCGCCCACCCAAAGAGATACCACCCCAAACACAGGCACTGCCTAATCCATATGCTTTTCTTTCATGGATGTGTGATGGATAAAAACAATTTCTCCACTTTTTCTGCTAATAAAAATGCGCCTACTTTCAAATTCGAGGATAAATCTGGCTTCATCCTTAAAAAGAATAGCCCTCCATTAATTACTTGTCCAGTGGAAATGTTGACGTTCCCCTCAAACGTTCCTGCCTATATATTGACTTGAATAGGATGCAAATGATAGGTCACCTCGCATAAAGATCACTTTCGTTAAGCCTCCTACGCACAGTTAACTGAATACCAACATTTTGGAGTTTGCAGCGAATGATTATCTGAATTCAGTCAGTGTTGCATTTGTGCTCCTTTCCTTCGTTTCCATAATGACAAATATCAGTCATCGGACTCAAGGTAGCACGTGTAATCCTTGGCTGAATCTCCTGCATGTCAAATATATGGTTAGAAATTGTTCCAAAAGTCTATGAATCACAGATGGACTGACATTCAGCTATCTATTTACTTCTATCTGACCTTGTTCTGCCTTTAATTTCCCGATAGTTAGTCCTCAAAATTGTTTGGTCAAATGATGCTTGGGGGCCATTGTTACAATTTCACTATATCAGATTTCTAATCTCACAAATGCAATGACAATTGTTGTCTTGTTTGAAATATCCATTTTTATTTTCCTCTTAAAGATGTATTCCGGCAGCAGAACCACTATTTTACATAGTGTCATATTATTCTGCTCCTTTTACTTACCAACTTATACAAAGTTCATTGAAATTGGCTTGGAAATGGGATAGTTATAGCTATTTTGTGATTTTTCCTTAATTTTTGGCAATCAGATTGTATATGGTTGCCAAAATACACATCATTCTCTATCACTCAGCCTCTTGTGCACACTATTTTCCTAATGAGGTCTTGCTGAACTTATATGCACGTCATAGTGAGTAAGACATCATATCTTCAGAATAGAATAACATGAAGTCTGTCATATTTCTGTCACAATTTTTCAGTTCGTGGAATTCGTAAAATTTTACCTCTTTGAACTACTATGAAGTCTGATATTTAATATTTTGTTAAAAATACAAGATGCAAATACTAATATTTACTCATACAACATTGATATATATTTTTATTTAAATAAAAAACTCCTAATTAGGATTATAATTAAAATATTAAACTCAATTTTAGTCCGAATATTTTGATATATACTTATAAATATTCTATTATAAATTTAAAATTTATCCAAATCATTAAAATTCAATTGTCTAATAAAGAAAACAATATCATTATTATTCAATATGTTCTGTATTATTCTTGTATTTATGAACACTATACGAAGTGCCTTTTAACTGCTATTAAAAACTACTCAGGAAAGTAATTAAGTATTTTATTTTCTTGAAGAGAAAACATAATACGGTTTTAAAAGTTATTAGCAGGAAAAACTTTCATTAATTACTTTTACTGTGGCAATTTTACTCAACTGAAAAAATAGTTTGCCATATTTAAAAACATTAGTAGACAGTTCCTGTTAAATTGATGCGTTTATCCCATTTGTCAAAATCTTACCCTATTATTAATAGTGTTAAATGAAGGTATTAGGAAGGACGGAACATTAATATAGTGAAACAAAACATCTTGTGTAATAAATGCTAAAAGCACATTATAATAATAAAATGCTTAAAACGGCTGATTTTAAACTTGTTATCTGTTTTCTTCTCTCCTTTAAAGATTTGGAAAGTCATTAAACTCAATGATCTGTATGCAATAATAATGAATTGCATGGAGTAAAAGAATGCAAAAATAAAGTTAAAAACTAAAATCAACCGTATGAGGATTTTTCTGAAATGGCGTAGTGCTTGTTTTAAAAACACGTTTTTATTATAAGTCATTTTTTATACATGGTAAATTTATTTTTTATGAAAACAATACTTTAATTTCGATAAGAGTTGTTTTAGATAAATCTATGCATTTATTTATTTAATTTTATATATATATATATATATATAATGTATACATTCATTTATTATATATATATTTATTTAATATATTTATTTGAAAAATAAATGAATTTTAGTATTCTGAATTACATACATAAAAATTCTAAAAATTCTTACTCTCATCCATATTCTTCTTAAACTTGATATTTAACTATGAATCTGATATATATACTCTTTTTCACATAGTTCATATTAAAATAAATTATTTCATATTCGAAATAATGCTATTAATTTTTGCATTTTAAATACAACGCAATAGCATACGAATAAAAATAAACATTAAACATTACAATATATTAATCAAAAATTTAAGAAAACAATGAATAATTTAGAAAACCACATAAGAGGACAAAATATGAACTCTTAAAAAAATGAAATTTTTTTTTATGAATTCAATAACATATATTATAATTCTAAATTATTTAAATAAAATTACTTAAATCAAATTTTTTGTGGATATTATTTGCATGAAAATTAATCAAAGTGTAAAAAATTACGAACAGTTTTAAAACAATTATCTTATGCAACTATTTTTCACTATGTTAGAGAATTACTTGCTTTTACCAATGTGGGTTAATATATTACAAAAATGTTCATGATTACTTATGATGATAGCATAATAAATGTTTGACATATATTTAAATTTCATTGGGATTGGCTTATTTTTGGGAAAGATTGTTATTTTTTTGATTTCTCCTTAATTTTTGGTAACCACTGTATATAACTAAATAGTAAAAGTTTCACAATTTAGTTTTTATGGGAGTATAAATATATTTGTCACTGATGAGTGTGATTGATTATTGGGAAAATGCGTGTCTGTTATTGATCCATTTTGAACTTTCATGTTCAATGATTAGTTAACTTAGTGATCATTGTTCTTCTAATTATGTACGTTTTTGATATTTTTAAATAGCTTTAATTATCAATAAGAGTAAAGATGTATTAAAATACAATAATAATAGCTTTAACATGTCAATTTTTCCATCAAAATAAACTTTGCATATCAACACGAGAGTTTCAATATAATATAATTTTTGAAATCACAAATTAAATCAATAAAAAGAAATAATATAATGTATTTTATAAACATGTGAAAAATTTAGATTATAGTTAAATTTTAATGTTATATCTATTTTAGATAATAACATAAAATTTTAAGTAAAGAATGGTGTTAAAGTGTTACTTTATATTGAAGTTTAAATGCAGTTAAAATCATAAACAAAGGGAATCCAAATCCTTTCCTGAACATCTCATAAAGAAATATAATTAAATGTTTTCTCATTAACATGTACCGCTCTCTGTCATTTAGAAAGGTAAAAATGAGCTCTTATTATTTCGTAAATTGCTTATAGATATTTTGACAGAATATGATTCTTGCTTGCCTCAATATTCTTTTCGAAAAAATGAAAATTTAAAATTTTGACTGTCAAAAATATCATTTTTCATTGTTTCATTTGGAAATAATTGTTATTCTAAGCACTTTATGGAAATGAAAACATTTCACTTTCGTTAAATATTTTACCTCCGTAAAATATTTTCTATTTGAAAAAAATTTCAATGAGGAAAAATGACATTTCAAATTGACATGAAAAATGACTTTTTAAGAAATAACTGCATTTGGATAACGCCTTTGAAACTGTAGTAAATATTAGTATTTAATCTGTCAGAATATTTTAGCATAATAACCATGCTTCTCGATCACAAATATTTTTATCGTTACGCCGTTAGCTTACCTATCATATAATATAATATTCATTGCTCACTGTAGATATATATTATAAATACAATAATTTTTCTAAAAGGATTTTGTAATAAATACATATTTAAATTCAATTTAATTATCATTTAATCATAATGAGAAATATATTGTATACAATAAACTACATTTTAGATTTAAATTTCTCTTATAACATTTTTGTATTTAAATTATAGTGCATGTTATATGCAGTTATTGAATATAATACGATATAAATGATAATAGAGATCTGATCGTAATTTTTTTGTCTTCCAAGAATAGATTATGCCAAGTTATTTTATACTTCAATATTTACTTTCCAAACGAGTCCCTGAAAGTAAATATTTTATATGTTGTGTTATATACACCTCCATTGGTAAATATTCATGAAGATAATTTAAAAATTATATTGTAAACTTTATTTTATGAAGTGCTTTGAGCTAACAGATAGGACGTTGATCAAAACTGAAAATGAATCTAATTTGAATAGATTTTTGCATTGATTTTACATAATTATTATTCAAAAATACTAGTACATGTACTTTTTTAATATTCAATTATTTAATTCTTATACCACAAATTATAAAGTACAGATTTTCATTTTTCTAAAATTAAATGTAGAGAGACTCGTTTTCAACATTAAAATATTTTATTTACATTCATCAAATAGACCAACAATATTTTTAAATGATTTTTTTTTTCAAAAAAAGTTCATTTTTTTGAAAATAAATGATGTTTTTCCGATGTGTATACAATAAAATAGTTACTGATAATATGTATGAATCTCAAACTTTTTATTTTCTTTCATTACTCGATTCAAAATTACAAACTGGTAATCATAAGAATCTTATAATTTAAATCATGATTACAAAATACATCAAACTTAGTAAGTATTTTTTTAATTTATTAATTTAAAAAAAATGTTGTCATTCTTAAAAACTAATTCTGTTTTTATTTAAATTTATTTGTAAAGCAAATGCTCTTCTAAATTATAGTATTTATCATACATTCTTTATTTGTTCATTTAATATAATATTGATGAGAATTGAGCAAAATTTAATATTCGCAGCATTATTAGTATTACTTGATTTCTTTAGTACCTTATTAAATTATTTATGTATAATAATTCTAATTATTAGCAAAATGAGTGAGATTTTACAAAATAGAATTAAACCGTGTTTGTTAAAAATAACAATTTATTAATTTGGTTGGAAAACATGACTTTCTCGTTACATAAATTAGTCATTACTTACATGGTTATTAAAAGGTAAATGCTTGAAATACTAATTATATTAAATAACCAATTAACATTTATCCTGTTGTTTAAAGAAGAAATATAAAAAAATAAACGCAGAAATATGAAATATCCAAATAAATATTTGGTTTATATGAGCAAAATCTAATATATTTCAATGTTAATATTCCTCTATATTTAACAAAAAATGTAAAATAGAATTTTTAAATACTTCAAAATAATTTTAAAACTATAAAGTAATACCTTTCTTAGGATTTATTTTTCTCCATAGCATAATTTATAAATTTTTAAATAATTATTCATAATTGAACTTATATATTGATAAAAAAATTGGAGCCTCTGAGCATGAAATTCTTGATCATAATTTGGTTTAAAATTTAAAATTTCTGTACGGTTATCAAAATTCATTTTAAAATTATTTAATAATTTTGCCTATTTATGAACATATTACTGTTTTGAAAATATTATGTTTTTAACATTTTATATTCTTGACATATGTATGAAGTTTTTATTATTTCCTGGTATCAAGGGTCATTTTCGTGTTTGTGAAACTGATAATTATCGGCATACTTTAAAAGCTACCTTTTTAAACAACTAGCATTTAATACTTTAAAATAAATATAACAATACAAAATTATATTAATATTCTGAATGCAATGGCAACATGAGAGACTTATTACAAATAATCACCATATTGCGAAGCATTCCCACTGTCACAATGGTATATGATATATGAAACCCTGAAAGTTATTCATAGTTAGTCGGTCAACTATCATTTGAGACAAAATCTGCAACATGCTCAAGTTTGCATTCTGACCAGAATATGTGAATAAAACGTTTAAGCAGCATTCATTTATTTAACAGTTGCGGACACTAAACATGGGCATTCTATTTGACAAAATATTACAGCATCACTGAGTCATGGGGAACGTCGCGTAATCCACACATTTATTTCATACAGCAGATGTTAATTAAATGTAAACGTCTTTATTAAAATTAATTACAGGAACATCTCTTTATTCTTAATTTCAATGGATTATATGTAGTTGTAATTATCACTGCAAAGTATCAATTTAAAGAAAATAAATATACCTAAATTAGTGTATAGATTTTTGCCACTTTCAAAATAATCCAAATGTTGAATTGTATTCTTATTACTATTAGCTATTCAACAAATTCTTAAGCATCTGCTTATTTATCAAATTATTTGTACATTAAATTAAATCATTTAAAACTTATAATAAAACAGTAAGATAACAATAACTTTATTTGAATGTGATACTCATGACATTAATTTTTCAAATTCACTTAACAGGAAATTTCAATATAAATTGAAGAATGAGCAAAATATGTCAATCTAATAATTTAGTAATATAATTATAAAATGATTTATCTTAAGTAAAAAAATTATATTAAAATCTTATAAAATAGGTAGTTTTTATTAGAATAATATTCAAAAATATATTGTCATTAGACAATATATTCTTAAATATACAAATGAAATTCATTATCTGTAAATTTTTCTAAAAATATTAAAACAATATTTAAAATAGAGTAATTATCAAATTATTTATAAATATGTTCCACAACTTTTCACATAAAAAACATTCAAACTAATATAAAAATAAATGTCTATTTTGGATTTTTAAAAAAGTATATGAAATAATTAATTTCGTTTAATCGCAAATATCTTTAGTTTGCTATAAATTTATAAATAATATTTATAAAATAGCTCTGCTTGTTAAATATTATGAAATTTGATTCATAAACGTAAATTGCATAATAAAATAAATATGAAAATTTAAGAACAATAGAATAAATATAGAATAAAAAATAACAGTAACATGCATTTTTTAAATCTTTTATGAGAATGCTCAAAAAAAAGCAATACTCAGATAAAAAAAAATTGTTGCTAAACATTTCTGTTAATATTGATGTTTGGGACATTCAACGTTAAAGTTTCTTAAAAAAACTATATAAAATAGAGTAAATTATTAACAGAGAATTCAAAATAGAAAAATAAATCAATTTAAATTACTTAGAACAAGGAACTCAAATATGAAAAATATTGAATAAGCATAAATTTATATAAATATTAAAGATATCATTGTTTAAACACTTTTATGTGATCAATTGCAGAATGTTAAGAAATCTGATACTTTTATGGACTTATATTCAAGTAATAAAAGGTATTAAAGATCACATTTCTGGGGCTAATGTAAAAATTAAAATTATTTCTAATTTTCAATATTGAAATCACACATATTTTCCTTCAAGTAATTGAAATTTCTTTTCATTAGAATTATTTATTATTCAAATAATAAACATTCGCCTCGCAACAAAAGTAGTTTGACTGCATTATCGCAGTTCATATTAAGAAGTATACCAGTTTTGAAGAATTGAAAAGTTTGCAACATAGCAAGTAAAATCCAAAAGCATTTTGAAATTAAAAAATTAAATGCTAATAATATTTTATAGCTGACAGAGATATTAATCAAATACTGCAAAATTTCATCTTATTATCGTAACGAATTAAAAATCCAATTCCCATTAAAGTAATTTCTAGAAGCATTAAATGTATATACATACAGAGATAGAAAGAAATTATATAAATAATTAGCACATTCAAAACGTAAATAATCCTATAAGTATTCAGTATAAATTTTATCACCGCATGTATAATTAAAACCATTATTTTTGCAATGATAAATGTTAATAATATTCGAAACGCTGAATTTCTACTTTGAAATGACTATTTTTTATAAATCTAATATCTTTTGAAATATTTTTGTTCTAAGAAATTTCATTCATAAAATAAGATACAAAAGAAAATCATAACACTCAAAATTGAATCAATGCTAATCATTAATGAATTCTTTTTTAAAATCCATGTAACGGTTATGTGTCAGCGATGCAGTTACATGGTTCTATTATAGAACCATGTAACTGCTGCAACAATGTATACTCCAAGAACCATTATGAATATCGAATATTTAACTATTAAAATAAAATTACTGAATACATAATTTGATAAAACAAACACAACGTTTCTTCTTCAAAACAATGATTTCCCTTGTGCACAATATTTATATTATTTGTTCTCATCTAAAATAACAACAGTAATCCATAATATAATGGTTTCAAACGATTCGTTTTGTACAGTGTATCTTTTTGCATATTTACTAAAATGTTAACTATAAGTATCAATAGTTAAAATGTTTCAAATTTCTTATTTAATTTCCGTCACAACAACTCATATTAGGTCAATGTGTAACTAACAATTACAGTCAAAAATAATATGTTACATGCTTTAGTATATCAATTTCATATTTTTAAGCTTTTAGGATTTACTTAAGAATGGTCGATTCATTTTTTTCTTTTTTTATCGTTTTCATTTGCTGGACTGATCTTTGAAATATTTTCTTTAATGTATCGGTTGTCATCAAAACAATTATTCCATCTTAAATTAAACTTTGAAATCTGAATTAAGTTTTAGATATTTATAATCGTGTGCATTTAAGAAAACTCAACAAAATTTAAATGTCCTGAAAATAATTAATAAGCACTTAAGTTTACTTTCAAACATTTAGTAAATTTAATTTATAAATAATAAACATTTATTGATAACTATTTATACTTAAAAGATAATAAATTATTTGCCCTTAAAATCTTCCATGATTGAAATGAATTATTTCTTTCATTTTATATTAGTTCTTGTCACATATTTGGCATGTATTCTTCCTTATTTCCATTTGCAGAATATCATCTTGACACACAAATAATATTTTCTCATATATTATTGTTATAAACTATTACCAAAGCTGTGATTTAATATAGGAAATTAGGTAATGATCTAAAATATAAATGCAAAGATTGTCACTTTACAAACTCGTGTACTGTTACTTTTTTTTAAATATTTTTGTACTATACAACATTGATCAAATCAAATAAAAAAATATTTATGTATGAAAATAAGTACTAATTGATATTATTAATTATTCAATTTAAAAAAACTTCAAATCATTTTAAATAAATATTTATTTTTTTTATTTTTAACAACACAGTAATAATAAATTTTAGTCTGATGACCACCTATATTAAAGTATTAGTATCAAACATTAAAAAGATATATAATAGTCAATATATGAATATTAGTTCCAAAAATTAATTTGTATATAAAATTTGGACATCCTCCTGAAACAAAGTGATTTTTTTATACCTTTGATATTTATTAATCACAACATTAGTTAAACATTATTCAGATTTCAAAACTGTACAATAGTTTAACAAAAAAAAGTGAAAATAAGATTTTAATAAAAAAATATTTTATTCCAGAAGTAAGAAGTGTACTAATAAATTTTTTATTAAAATTTTAAATACAGTTTATTAAAAAATATATAGACAAAAGTAACAAAATAATTTTCTTTTACTAAAATATCTAAATATAACAAAGAATAGATTTTTATTTATTGAATATTATAGTAACAATTTTGTGTCTCTAAATATTTCTGGAATAATCAAATACTCAATGCCATTTCATTTTTAACATCCTTAATGTGATTTATAAATTACCTCATATTCATCGAACCTTAAATTGTGAAAAGAAATCTTCTTTTCACATTACAGAATACTATTATATATAGTTCATATTAAAGAATTATTATATCTATGAAATTCATTCAGGATATATCTATGAAATTCATTCATGAGTAATTTATTTCATAGATAATCATTTTATAGAATTGCTTTTCCAAATAGCATAGTTAAAAACATATTAAGTGGAATTCTCTTTTATTAGTCTGAGATCATCAAATACATAAATTCTAAATTTTCCTGAATTTAATCTTTAAAATTATAAAAGTCAGCCATATTTTATACTTAATCACAAATCAGAGTCTTATAGCATTATAGTAAGAGGATCTGTTGGATATAATTTTGAAGCTTCAAAATCTCAAAAATAGTTACCAAAGTTTGAAAAATAAAATTTAAAATCTGTATTTAAATATGGAAAATTCCACTAAAGAAAATCATTAATATATATATATATAAACACATACACATATTATACATATATTTTTTGTTTGTTATGAATTCCAAATTAAGTTTCTTTTGACAACAAAATTTCATTATTTCATAGCATTTTTCATTTTAATAAAATTAGATAAATGTGGTAAATATAAAGAAGGTAAAAATTACAATATTTTTTGAAATTGTAAATTTCAAATAATATTTGTATTACCTAAGTCAATAAATATTAAACATTTATAGTTTTCATAAAGTTAATTTTAAATTTTATGTACTAGCATACATATACATATATGCACGTGTGTATATATTTATATGTATTTTACATAATGTGATAAAAATTATATTTACTTAATGCTCGTTAGAATAAATCTTAAATTTGTGTTTTTATTTAATATTGCTTATTTTCATAAAAACACATATTTCGCATAAATTAATATTTCTGCTAATGAATTTTGTCACTCATACATTGCGTAAAAAATATACATACATATGTAAATGTGCAGAATTATTAATTCAGAAATATAAAACAGTATTGCAGAAAAATAAAGCAATAAGGATAAACTACTACAATATCACACCCTTAATTTTTTACACGAAAAATCGATTCTTTAAATGACATTACAAAGCATCAAATTAGTGCTTTAAGAGTTATTTCATATGTGAACCATCTTACTCGACAACGCACTCCATTCTGAAAATCGTACAAATCGGAGAAAGTTAACATGAAGGCTTTGAACATGGTGGCTATATTATTCTTCAAATCAAATACAGTTTTTAAAAATTCCTGGTAAGCTTTGTCCTTAAATAATTACTATAACCAGCAGTCCGAAATCATGAGATTGGCTGATCGTGGAGACTAAGTTATTGAGAAGTATACACTCACATCACTCGTGTGTTCGTAAATGTACGCCTGAACAAGTTTTGGACTTGTTTTTTTACATAAGGTGGGGATTCATCTTGCATGAATGTGGTTTCTTGAAGGCAGTCTTGTTGCAGCATAAAATATATTACGTAGGTATGTGATATGTCACGATACCACATATTGTGTATAGAATAGGTGAAAATTCTTTGAGGACTCACTTGTTCAGTAATATGGCCTGAGAAATACTGAAGCATGAAATATGTTGATCAAATTATAATAAATAATTCAGATATTTTTTCTATACAGAGGAATTTGTTAAGGAAAATGTCAAGTATTTTTATAAACTGTGTGTTTTTAGTATTTTATGAGCAAATGAGTATTATAAGATGTTCAGAAGAGGTAAAATGTAAAAATTATGAAAGAAGAAATGATAAATATAATATACTTATATTTATTTAAAAATTTTAATTAAAGTGAAATAATATGCATAAATTATAAATGCATTTCAGCAACAAATGAAAATTGCACACTTTTGGAAAAGAAAGGTAAAAAGTATTTTTTTAACTTAAAATGAAAACATTTTATTAAAACATTTAAATAATAACTTAGTATATTTAAAGAGATAGTAAATTATTCATTTCATAATCCATTAATGATATAAATATTTTTAAAATCAGTCATTAAAAACCATTTGGGAATAAAAAGCAATCAGTGTAGTATTAACAGAAAAACTTATTTCAATTTTACAAGCAATTTAATAAGATATAAAATAGAAGAAAGCTTTCTAACAGCCATTCATGAGAATAAAAATTATAAAATAAATTTAAATATTTCATCGTTGCACCTGGAATATTTAAATTTTACAAATTCTGCAAATGAATAATTAAAAATGTTATAGTAATGAAAATGTTCGAATTTTAATAATATTTCCATTACATAAAAAATAAATTTCAAAAATTTTTAAATTTAAGTTTGAAAAATGAGAAAAAAATTCAATTAATTTAAAATTTGCCGACAGAAACTAATTTGTACTAAATATTTGCGTATAATTTCAAGCTTTTATTTAATAATTGCTAGAATAGGTTTATAGTTTTTAAAGAATATGCTAAAAGAATAATTATAAAATAGAATCTTTTAATTTTCATGAAATTCCACATATTCTAGAATATCATTATTTATAAAATATAAAATTTACAGCTTGAGATAAATATTAAAAAGATGCAACAATTCAAAATGTAAATTACATTATTTTATTTTACTTTATACATTTTACTTATCGAAATAAATAAAACCTTGTCAATAGAGAACAAAGCATTTATTGTTAGTAATTTCTTCATTGTGTTCAGCTATTTTGAATTTTATGCATTTCTATTTAATTATCAAACTTATAATGTTCTAAGAAAAGTATTTACAGAAGCTAAAATAAAAAAAAGATCCATTAATCAAATTTACCTTAAGAACAGCTTGTTTATCTTAAGTACAAGTGATTACTTTAAAAAAGTTTTTGTGCGATACTTACATAGCATGGTTTCAATTTTCCAAATATATGTTTCAACTTTATATAGTTCTATGTTAACAAGTTACCATTAAAAGTCTGTAGAAGATGTTATGTAATATGTAGAAGGACAGTTGCCGCCTACTCTGTCTTGTGGTCAGCATTCCTGACTGCGGATAGGGAGGTCTGGGTTCGAATCCCAGTCGGAGCATGGATGTACTTTCTCTTTCTCTCTCCCCTGTCTTTGTCCTTTCCTTGTATGAATGGGTTGTGAATGGTTGTCTACCCTATAAACGGGTTCCTATGGCACGTGTGTACTGAGGAAGTCGGACTCCACACCCAATTGCGGTTCAGTTGAAAGAGTGGAGAAGGGCACCCATCCTGCCAGTCTTGGCTGGCACTCTACAAAAAAATAATAATAAATAAGGACAGTTTAATATCTCAAGGTTTCAAAATTATCAAAGATAAAAATCTTACCAAACTGAATGCATGATATTTGCAATAATGCTTCCTGCATTTATATGCTGTAATAAAGGGAATAAAAACGCATTTCTTTAATGAAAGTTTTCCTTGTTACTTATTTGAAAGTTTTCCTTGTTATAAAGATTTCCTTGTTACTTGTTACCTTAATAATTATCCTTTATTACCGGTAAATAAAGGATAATCTTTATTATTTCACTTTAAATACATGTTTTCCATTGCATGTAAAGTTCATACTTTACAAAAATTGCAAGTTATGAAATCATCAGGTAAGATCGCACACACTATTGAACAAAAGGGAATACATGTTACCCCTTCTACATGCACATCTGTTAGAATGAGTGCTGGAAGATTCCCGGGTTCCCTCCTTTGTGACACGTTAATAAGACCCCTTATCTATAATAAATCCTCCTAGAAAGTAATTTACGTGGTAGATGCATAATTGTCATATAATGGCTTTCAGCCGTTAGGCTGTCATCTATCTAGTGTCAAATATATATATATATATATATATATATATATATATATATACAGAAAGAGAGAGATTCGTCGTAATAAACTATCACTTCAATTACGAGAAAAATGCTTCTATTTAATGTAATATTATCTAACATAAATTCGACATAAAAATAATTAATAAATATTTTAAATGGAAAAAGGAATATTTTTTTCAGTTGTATATAATTGGATCAATAGTATCGTTTATTTTTAATATATTATCAGAATATAAGAAGTGAGCTTCTGAATCTACTTAAATATTTCACATGTTATATACATTTAGTTTTAAATCTCTGGATAAATTGTTCCGAGTGTAATTATTGAAAACATTCTTAAAAACTCTTTATTTAAAAACATACAAAAATTTTGTACAAAAGTAAATACAAAATCAAATCATTTTAACTGTTCAGAAAAACTTATAAAAGTGTCGTATTGGAATTAATAATAGATTATTGTAAGACTTGATGTTTTTCCTGCATGTTACTTCTATGGATGGTAAGTAATATTTTTATACATCCTAAAATCGCAATAACCTTTACATGATTATTGATAAATATAATGTCTGTTAAAGATTCTTAAAATATTACAAAACTATTAATATTTAACACATAATTTCCTAAGATTTTATAAGAACTTTGTTATACACCATGAAATATGTGATATTATGACATTTCATATGATGATATATGTTTAAAGCAAAGTGTCAGCATGTGTGATAAATTGAAAAAATAAAAACATTTATTGAAAAATATTCCGGATAACAGCATTGAGAGAGCCAGAATTATTGAATACGTGAACAGTAACTTCTCAAAATGTAAAAGTTAAGAAATATTGAGAAAAAATTTAAATGTGATAGCTTTTCGTAATTAGAAAGAAATTGAACTTCTAAAATAAAGGACAAATAGTTCTTTAATTCTATAACCTTGAGTAATAATTGTATATCCAAATTGAATTGCATTACTGCATATTTGAAGCTGGCGTTTTGAAATCGACTCTAAACTTTTGTCAAAGATTAGAAAAAATTTAGTTGAAAATATGAATTGGATGAATAACTTAAAAGAATTAATTTATATCAACTGATTTCAAAGAAAATTTATGAATTTTATGAGCAATGTTAAGTGTAGTATATGGCGTGCCTAATGCTATATTGAATAATTGAAATTTTGTTCCCTTGCATTTTAAAAACAACTCAACTTATATTTGAAAAAATTATTTTTTTCACGAATGAGAAAACAAATACGTTTTCAAAAATTTTAACTATAATGTACCTTGATTTAAGTTTATTTTGAAACAGTAATGATTAATACTTCGTTTATTTTTTTATTAGTAGATCAATTTCTGCATAAAATATTTTAATTTTTTTATGAAATAATTGTGACATTGAAGTTTTAATGCTTCTGTTAGCAGCTTATACACTGAAACAAGATTAAGAAAAAATCAGATAGTTAGAACCCTCTCTTTTGGATATTTATCTCTCACTATGTAGAGAGAATAAGAAAATTAAATGTATGTGATATTCATATATATATATATATATATAT
>JAPDSC010081662.1:0-12288 GCA_026290005.1 Latrodectus geometricus | reverse complement strand
TCGCTAGATGATCTGTATTTCTTCACGGGTCGATCGTATCCCATATTAAAGGTACTTTTTCTATTTTAAACTTGCACCTTCCATTTGTTCATTGTATACATATTTTAAATTTTATAACTCCATAATTGTGTCACATTTTATTTTTATGCTATTTTGTACCTTCTTATTTGTTGCTCAGAAAGTTTCATTAAATTTCCGCAAAAATTTTTGCTTTTATCATCATCTTTGTGATTTTTCTTTAATTTATGATAACAGTGTATTACGTTTTGACTACGCAAACATATATTGTATTTACGTGTAATAATGAACTATGCGTACATATAATTTTGTAAATGCATTAATGAAGTAAAATTTAATTTTCACATTAGAATTATGATGAGCATTAATGCTTTTTTCAATCTTATATCAAACATTGATTAAATAAATGTAGTAAAGTGTCTTTTAAGAAATACTATACATCTATAATCAGTATAAAATAAAAAAAAACAGAAATTTCACCTATAGTCAAGAAATTATTTTAAAGATCTTCGTGCATTATTAAAAATAAAGCAGTTTGCTAGAATGCAATAGAAAAATTTAATTTTTACTTTACAAATTTAATTAGGAAAGTAAGATTCATGCAAACATTTTAAATGACTTGACTAGGGTAAGGCAATTTTATATTTCAATCATTATTTAGTAAAGTTAGAACCATCCTATTATTGTGTGAAATTACATTACTTATTTATATTTAAGATTAATATCTATAGTGTACTTACTAACTGCAGTTTTTAAAAAAAATACTAATCTCTTTTTTATGCATATTCCTAATAAGATTGACATATAATTTAATAGCCTACTGTTAAAATTAAAAATAATAACACATTTAATTTCTAGGTAGTTCTGCGGAATTTTTTCAGGAAGATTCACAGGTGTTTGTATTATAAAATAACTAGATGAATTCGCAGTGTATTTTAAATTTAATTTCTTAGTAGATTGAAATTCATTCTCTTTACATTAATTTATATTCATATATTTTCTTCCCTAATTAATTCAATATAAACTTGTTTTATTTAACTAGAACTAACGAATTAATCCAAAATTAAATTGAAAGTATGATTAATTTCCCTTTTTTTTCATCAAATTACATCAAACATTCCGAGTTTCATGAATATTTAATACTTCTTACTATTTTATTTTCGAGTGAGATATTTTCCTATAAAAAGAATAAAATACTAGAATAATTAAATATAAAAGTTCATTTAAAAATATTAATAAATTCAATGGTGCATTATTTACATTTAAATTAAAAATGAAAATAAATGTACTTACATTTATATTTAAAATGAAAATAAATGTAAATTAAAGTGAACTATAAGATATCAAATCACTAATACTCATGGACTTGCTGAAGAAATTTATTAAAGGTAAAATTACCATATAGAAAATTATGACAAAAAAATGCAAGTATGTTCCAGCAGCTAAACAATAAAAAGTGTACAATACACCATTATTTAACTACACATTTCTTTTTGGTTTTCCTCAGAATAAAGCTTTACATATTTTTCAACTGCATTTTTTTAGATCTAAAATTTTGTTAAGATAAAGTTAAAAAGTTTTTGTTTAAATTATTATTATAAATATTTAGTTATATTTATAGATCAGTATTATGTTGAAAAATGTGACGATTTTAAATTTTTATGTCTGCTTTTAAAATATTTATTTAAAGACCTTTAAAATTTCATCACAATTACAATTGTATGAAAAGTACTTTCAAGAGTCTATACATGATATTATGGCTGTGATGCAATGCTCTTAAATCTATTATATTTATAGAAATCTGTACAAAGTTTAGAATTAAAAATCATGATTTTTTGGAAAAATTAATTTTTAATAGAAGTGCAAAATATACACACTTTTAAAGTATATATCGAAGAAATTTATTTAAAATTTTGTATTTGTAGTAATAAATACAATTTTATCAATGCTTACAAATTATATTTTTTTCTAAATTAAACTGTTTTCAAATTGTTTATTTTCCTGTAAAAATAGGAAGTTATTGAAAAGGTTATTGTATATTTTTAAATGTAAACTGCTAAAAGCTAAGGGAATAGAAACCTTTTTATGCAGTCAGCGGTTTCAGTTTAATAGTGTATTATTCTTTATTCAGAATCGTTTTCCTAAGTTATTTTTCTCTTATACTTCCTCTTCCTATTCGTTGCGCCTCAGTGAAGTCCATTTAAATTTTATTTTTTAGATGAAATCAAATGGGCCATTGAAATAATCGCTTCCTATGTGAAATAAAATGTTCGGAAATAAAGAATAAATGATGAAAACTTCACTGAACTCCAAAATAAAAACACATTCTTTAGTGAATTCAATATGCTAAAATTGAGGGGACTTAATTCAGTTAAGGAATCCAATATATTTCTCAAACCATGTTTAGTATAAACCCTTAAAAGATAAAAACTATAAAAGAATTTTGAAGAAGGAATACATATTTTTTATTTATTTTAGCACTTACATGCATTCCATATTTTATTTGTGTACATACCGAATTGACATGTCATTTTATTATTTCAATATAAGATAAATAATATTTTATTTAAATATAAGGTAAGTAAAATGAAATAAATAAGGCAATCCAGCATAAACTTTTTATTTTTAAAAAATCTTAATTTTCAACATATTTAAAAATTAAAATGAACATTAATATTTGTTCAAAATTAAGACTACTTACGATTATAAACTCATAAAACTGACAACCATTAATTCAAGATTTCTATTAAATAACAAATTTCTTGCAAATGTTTTTGCTAAGAAACTTATTTATTTAAAATAATTTAATATGATATTTACACATTAACACATATACATACATTCCTTTATCAAATATTTTAATAGCACTTATATTAAAAACTTCAAACAAAGTAATTTCTTATTACTCCTATCATTCTTTCTACAGAACTTCGTCCACATATACATTTATATACAAAAGTAAAAAAAATTACTTTAATTAAAAGAGGATGCATATGTTGCGTCATTTTATTTTTCCGTTATTGTTGTTAGATTATAAGTGAAAAATTATCTCTATAACAGCAATAACGAAACATTTATGTGTGATTATGGTATGATAGAAATTAGCAGCATTAGGACTAAGAAATTACATATGAAACATTTCATGTAAGATACATTTTTTACAAATTTAAAGCATAAAAAACATCATGTTGTCTATGCTCAAATTCTTCATTTGTTATACTCATTTATATTTCATTATACTTATTTATAAAAGATACTTTTAGCTGTGATTTAATCTCCATGCAACTACTTCATTTATTGTACTCACAGAGAAATATTATTCTTAACTTGAATATAAGGCTTCATTTTTTCTATCTTTTTATATGCTTACAGTATTTTCTGGAAAAATTGCTTGATAATCATAAGGACAGTTTTTTTTAATGTTTCTTGGTTTTATACGTAAATACGTTCAATTAAGTTATCCCAAAGTTTATCGAACGACTACTGAAATGAGAAAACAGAATGTGTATGCACAAAAGTTTTTAAAACAATATTTTAGAATAAAAAAATATCTAATAAATACTTGAAATTTTTCCATAATTAATTTCACTTTATTTTGATCATTAACACATCCCCGCTAATAAATGATTATTTTATTACTAAGTATACAGTGAACAGTAAATTCATTTTGTTAGTTAAAGAAAATTTGCTTCTTTAACTTCCATTGAGAGTAATAATCTTCAACATGTATCACTAATAGTTTTTTTTGCCTCATTTGAAAGTATACTTATTTATTTCAATTTATTAATAACTCAGTATACAATAATTAATATAAAAGTAATTTTTTTTATTTATGTTGAAAAAATTGTCATTTACCTTTCAAGATTTAGTTTTAATTAAATACATTTTGTTCAACAGAGAAATAAATTAAAAGAAGAAGATAGATTCCAAATGTCTGAAATGATAAATAACAAGTACCAAATAGCTGGTACTTTTCATTTGTATGTATTTTAATAATCTTGTTTTTACCAATGATATTAAATGTTCATTCTCATATTAAAATTATTATCATCACAATTTGAGAAAATGAGAGTCATTTCCGTTAATCTGCGCTTTAGGTCCCCTACTCTGCCAACTTGGCGATAAATGCACCAAGCGTGGTAAACCGGACGTTTTTATACCCAATGAGCTCTTTATGGTAACCTCCGTGGCAAATAATTTGTGTTTTTTCGCGTATGCTCATTAATTGGTTTTTTTTCTTTTAGCATTTTCATTGGTCGTTAATTAGTTTCAGTTTGAAAAATCGGTCATTTTCATTGGTTGCTAATTAGTTAAAAATCGTATTCCATTATCACCATGGCAACAGCGTTTTTGTAAACCCGCCAAGTACGGGACCCACAGCACACTTTCGCCAAGTTGGCAGAGTAGGGGACCTAAAGCGCATTTTCACCGTCATTTCAAATAAATCATTTTGCAACTAAATTTAATGATATAATTAACGTGTTCCATTTAAATTGAAAGAAAAATTAGACAAAAAAATAGGAACAGGTAATAATAGAAATTTGCCCGCAATATTTATTTGCTAATAATGTTGCAATATTGTAAGTTTTTGAAATCTTCTTTAGTTTGATTTTAACTTAAAGTTAAGTATAAAGTTGTTTCATTTTTGAAGTTGAATTTATTTATATACGTTAAGAATGCTTAGGTGTGTAAAAACACTTAATAGTCTAATTATTTTTATGAACTAAATATGATTTTTCATAAATGATGCCTCGCATGTAGTTAATTGCATACTGTCAATGGAGTTTTAAAATAATTGATAATTTATTAATCATGCCATTGAATTTATAAAAATGTTAAAGATGACTAGTTAAAAAAATCAAACAATTTTGGATATTAATAAGGAAATATTAAAATGTATAATGTAGTCAAAAATTACTTGCGCGATAATGACTTATTTAAAATTACATCTGATATTTAGTAAGTTCTTTTAATTTATCCAATTACCTGCCTGACTTCTCTTTTTTTTTGTTATATTCCATGGTATTAGTCCTAAATTTCATACTGTTTCACCACAGTTTATTTAATAATTTACAATTCCTAATAAGACTACAAAAATTATTATGACAAAGATTCAAATATTTCATTTAATTAGCACTTAAAAGAATTAAGAAACATTTGCATAAATATCTTGAGTGTTGGGAAAGATATCTTTTAATTTTTAAAATACGAAATGATTTATTTTATAAAATTTGCAAAGAAAATTTAATTAAAAAGTATGAAAGTAATGACTATTTATTAATAAATACTAATACATCATTTTATTAGGTGGTAAATTTTTCTAGAACTAGAGTTACATTGCTAAACATATAATCAGTCTATAAATAGATTTTCAACAGATCATTTTAATGAATATGTTAATATTTATCTTTTTTTATAGTGAGCAAATTTATGTTTTTCTATACTTTATTTTAAATTTAATATAATTTTCTTTGAAACTGTTGTTTTCAAAAGTTAAATACTCAATCTAATTAAATGTATATTATCATAAGCAAAAAGTAACGTAAGAAAAAGTAAAATATTAAAAGTTATGTGAATTATAAGGGATATATGAAATATAAAAGCATAATTATGAATAAAATATTATAAAATGCATAGATAAATATAAAATTTCACTTAAAACTAATAACTCATATTTTTTTTCCAATCATTCACATACAAAAATATATACTTTTAAAAATATTGTATATATTATTACATTGTAGATTAATAAATTACTAAAATATGTAATTTCTTACATAAAATTTACATTAATTTACATATTCAAATAAATATTTATTCGTTTCATTGTATGTATTCTTTCTTTCTGAGAAACTATTATCACTTATAAAAGAACTAATTTAGGTTAAAAGAACGTTTTATACATTTCTTTCACAAATGTATTGTGCACTACATAAATTGAAAAGATGTTCTTTTTAAGTTTTATAATTCATAAATTAAATGGAATTTTTGACAACCATTCGCATTTGAAATTTTTTTAAAAACAAAATATGAAAATAATTACAAATATATTTGCAAATGTTTTATTGTGAAGAATGGTTATATTATAAAAAATGATTTACAATTAAATTGATTAGAATAAGAATATTTATTTATTATCCAATCTAATATAGTTAATGAAATTCAATAAAACTATTGTTATAACTTATATAAAATAAAATGGTTAATGAAACTAATTGTTGTATTTAAAAAATTGCGTAAATTACTAATGATATGAAACTTAATTAAGAAAACATAATAAAGTAGGAAATGAATAGAATATATTTTAATCATAATTTTATATTTAATTCAGTGTAAATATTTAAGAACTTAATTTCTACAAATATTTATATAAATAAACTTTAATAATTTCATTAAAATATTCGACAAATAACTAAATGAATATTTACATTAATTTATTTTTGATATTTATTAAAAATTCAAATAAAATTATTTCAAAATTTAATCACTAAATTATCATTTTATATTTTTGAGCTGTTTAATGTAAATAATTAAATTTTGAGTTTCTGTACGATATTAGTATGTAGGAGTTTGTGAATTCAATTTTAAGACTTGATTGATTTAATAAAATAAATATTTTTTTTTAAAATATTTAGTTTGTTAATATTTATATTATCATTATTATAACTATTCTTTAAATCTGCTTATCATTGTATGTATTTATTTTAAAATATATAATATTTTAAATTAAATTTTTTTTATTTAAGAAATGTTACTCTATTTTTACACACACAATATGCTGTTCTTTTCCAATTTCAATTCAATATTTTTTTAAACATTTACAAAAAACAATATCTGCAATTTTCCAGGACTAATTTAATTTATTTTAACACAGTCCAGGCAGAAAAATCTAAAAAAATATCTATATGTGTCACATCAGATAAATATTCACATTAATTATGTTTACACCTTTTTCTATGAAATTATAAGGAAAGACAAGAAATTATTATAATTTAAATGATTTATCATAATTTTTATTAACATAAAAAAATGTTGCTTAATTATATAGTAATTATAAGGAAAAATCAATCTGTTAACTTAAACTGATGTATTACAGAAATTGAAAGTTTGATTTGAGTTAAAATATTCCCAAATTGTTCTAATTCATCCCCGAGGATAAGAAATAATAGTTGTTTCATTTTTAAAACAAATTGAAATTTTCACTATTTGTGAAATCTTGGATTATTTTTTTCAATACATTAAAAATACATTTTTGATTTCATAAATATTGAAATTAAAAATAAAAATTTTTAAATTAATATTGAATATACAGAAAAATAAATTGAATATAAATTAAACATTGTTTTTCAGTTTTCCACTTAATTTGAATATGTTGAAATATATAATCAAGTTTTATGGATCTAAATTACCTAAATAAATATTTGAAAAGTAAAATTTGTAAAACGTAATATAACGACCACCAAGATAGTTTAAAAAAGTATAATATTGCTAAAAATTGAAACCAAAAGACAGATTCGTAGGTAAATGCTTTATAATAATTAAAAAATTTTCTTACTGGAATGCGTGGCATCTTTATTATATTTATCAATTAAGCACTATTAATATTATTATAACATTTATATTTGTTTTTATCATGTTTACTGGTATATGCAGGATCAATTATGCAATCAAATTCTATTACCATAAATTAGTTTGGAAGCAAATTTAATTAGTGAAAAATTATTAATACATATTTACACTAAATAATTATATATGACAATAGAATATTTTCTTGAGCAAATTGCTTTCAAAAATAAATTAAATTATCTGAAGAAATTAAAATGAAAATAATTTCATAATTTTGTCACGCAATTCACTCTGAGAGAAATATTGAGATTTTTAATCAACAGTTGATAGTATTACTATATTGATTATATTATGTTAATCATCAAAATCTTAATAATATATAGAAATTATTAAAATATTACTATTGGGTTGTTCGGAAAATTATTTCGTTTTATAAGAAAATGAAAAACGTATAGCGAATAAAATATTTTACTAAATTGCATATTGTAAATTCTAGAAAGATACCTTTTACCATCTTTTTGGTCGTAGCGTGATTTCATACTCATAAAATGGTTGGTTTTCGCTAATAAAAAATTAATTCAGATGGGAAAAACAAAATGACTTTCCGAACCACCCAATATTATTTGGATCATTAAACTTATATAATTTAAGGAAATATTAGTTTAGGGAAAAAGTAATCCATTATTTTTTTGGCAGACGTCTGTAGTGATCGATATCTCGTGAGGTATATATCAAACAATTTCAGATTTATGCTCGTTGGAAAGCTGATATTTGACACTAAAATATCCTCTTACAGTTTTTTGTTTCATTAATTCAGTTACGAGTACAAGGTTTTAAAAATGGAAGACAACAAACAGAAAATTCGATACATTTTTATTTTTCTCTTGTAATGGCGAAAAAGATAGCCAGGCGGCTAAAATTGTGAAAGGTGTTTATCGTCCTATATAAGACTGTAACAACCAGTTACGTACAATTTTTGTTTCGTCGATTCCGTTCGGGTATTTTTGATGTTACAGATGCACCTCACATGTGGATACAGCATCGTCAAAAATGTGTGTAAAATATCCAAAATTGGTCGAAGTTGACCGCAAGTCAGCAGTAATAACGCGCAAGACCTAAAAATCTTCATGAAAACTGCTTTAAACATTTTAACAAAGCGAATCCAAAAGAAGTTACATAAAGTTCACGTGAAAATAATGGATTTCTTTTTACCCAACCTAATATAACTTAACTAGATTGAGATAAAAATATAAAAATATTTTCATATTTAGCAGTAAGTAATTACCATTTTATTTCTTGCCCTACGGTATATAGGATTTTAAATAAAACATTCACTTATCAATTTAAGTATAATAAGTTATTTAATCAAATATTTTTGTAATAAAAAAAAATTCCTAATAGAACCATTTTACTCAGTAAAAATGCTCCAGTTAAATGTCCCAAAAGTGTTTTAAAATTACGTCTAATTTGATTCAATAAAATATCAAAAATATTAAATTTTATTTCATTTTTCAAAAGAAAAAAGATTGAACTTTTTTGTTTTACTTAAGCTAAAATATTAAATTTATGTTTGATATTTAATAAAACACTGTTTCCTACTACCAAGATGAAGTCATGACAAATTCTTCCGAAATTTATTCTGAAATTTTTATGAATATTTCATAATCAAGCTTCATGAATTTTAAAACTTTAAAAGCTTTTTTTAAAAACTATATTTTTAACTTAATTAGTAAAGAATAATGTAAGACGCATACAATAAAGGAATTAATTAAATATAGAATGTTTTATACTATAGAGTAGGATCCCAAATATGTTTTAATTGCATTTAATTCAAATTTTATAAAAAAAAATAATTATTAGCAGGGATTTTTAATTAAAATATGTATATAAACGCAGTTATTTGGTACTGTATGCATAAAATAAATAAAATATGATTGACCTTGTATCATTTTATTTTAATGTAATACATTCGTAAACTAATTTTAGAAGTAAAATGCTTTTTATGATGCAAACATGCCATGATTTTTTAATTTATTTATTTGTAAAAATTTCATAGCATATTATCGTTTTTATTGCTTGTTTGTTTCTTAAGTTCATATAAGGAAATAAGTTAATTTGTTAATTTATGTAAGAATAAATTAAAGCATTATGAGATAAAAGTGCTTCATTCTTGTTTTTAAATAGGATGTTTACACTAAAATCAGACAACGATATCTATTTTTATGAGTGTGAATCTTTGGCATTTGTTTTTAAGGATAAAACAATGAAAGACAAGTACAATTTTTCATACTAGTAGTAGCATAAATATAGTGCTTACACTTAAATATTTTTTAATTTTTAATACATCTTTAATTATACAATTCAGCAGTAATATGTTTGTAGTTTTGAAATAAGAATTTTTGAATTAACGGAAAAGATAATGTCCTGATAAGATATTAAAAATAAACTGGTACTTAAAAATATATCTCTAAATACAAAATTTAGAATAAAAAAGCTTCTTATAATCAAGCAACTGTTCAACATACATTTAATTTATGCTTTGAAGATAGAAACAAACTGCATATAATTTATGATATGTTTACAATTTAAAAATAGAATGTAATCGAATGACGCGCTATTGTTTTTAAAAGATAGTTCACTTTTTCATGATTAATTATAAGATATTATAAAGTATCAAGCCAATTTTAAAAGAGCTAAAAAATCTTATTAAATGAATTGTCTCAAAAAGGTTCAAAAATTAATAATTTATTCAAATAAAATTCCTAATAAGCTAAATTCAATCAATAAATTCTACCCTATTTTTCAAACTAATTTAAACTGATTTATATCTAAAGATACCATGAGGATACATGTTCTAAGTAGCATACTTAATATTGAAAAACAACTTCAACTGTCTTTTTAAAAAATAGTTGCAGTTAGATTGTTGGAATTCGAGTTATATTAATGCCTTTAAAAATATAATTTATAAAATTCATTTTTTCTCTTGATGCTGCAGCTTATCATATACGTGAATGGAGAAAATGAAGTGGGAAATAATTCCTAACGTGTTTTTAGATCAAGTTAGGCCAAAGAAAACAATATGTGTCATATTACTTGATGACCCAGTAAATCTCCAGATATTTTTTTAGTCATGCATGTTCGAAACATATATATAATGGAAATTCTATCTTGATATATAAAACAACAGAACTTTTTTTGTTGTTTTATATATGAAGGCAATAAAATAAGTATTCGTTGAATCGTTTGAAATAAGGTATTTCTTTGAACTTCGGCTTTCTAATTTACTAAAAGTCTAATTCCTAAAGGATGATTTTGTCATTAAATAAAGAACATTTTTTGAGTTGGAAAATATTTGTATAACTTTGCATTATTTAAACGTTTTTTTTTCATCACTTCATTCACTCATACACAATTCATGTAAACATTTCCATTATTAAGACTACATTTTCTTTTACAAGATAAATTTTCATATAGTGTAAAATAAACACATTATTTTTATTCCTTTATTTCATTTTTATAAATATAAATCAAATTTGTGTACTTGTAGTTTTGCTATTTAATTTATACTAATATTTAAATTTATTTGTTAGGTTATATGTATTTACATTGACTTCAAAGACCTTATTAAAAAAACATTATTGGTAAGAAAAAACATTTAAAAAACTTGATGCACATTAAATTGTTTTTATGCACAATGTACAAAGTGCTTTAATATTTTTAGCCAAACAAAGATATAAATTTTCAATTTCTCACTTAAAGAGTTATTATTTTATTAAATAAAGATTGAATTTTAATCAGTACTTTATTATAAATACAAGACCAATAATGTTCTGCAAAAAATAAAGATATTAATTTTATATCTGAAATATTAATGTTTTATATATTACATTTTCAATCAAATACTTATATGATATGTACTTGATAAAACTCTAATAATTATAATTTGTGGTATTTTAATTAAGTTTAGATATTCAATTTATCAGAATATTGATATTCAATGACGATATGCACTTGTCAGAACATATGATGCAATGATACTAGCCTATCGTAATTATGAGTTATGCTAAACTTATTATTCAGAATGAAAATTAATCTGTATCACACATAAAATATGAAATAATATATAATACCAATTAAAAATTGTTTTCCGCTTAAATTTCCAAAACAACACCTTTACTTAAAATTCAGTGACTTTACGTTATTACAACAATTTCCACTCATAATTTTTAGTTGATTTAAGGATGTTTTATATTATTTCAATAAACGCAACGACATTTCATCATAAACACTAAAATTAGAATTTTTTTTAAATTGCAAATTATTTAATCATGGTTTACTAAACTCTTTTAAATTAAATGCTTCTCTATATATTTTATAATAAATCCTTCATTTTACTTCTCATTTATTCATCGCAAAAACTGACATAAAATACATGGAATTTAAATATATTACCAAATTATGTTGTATTCTTTGCAATGGTTAACTTGTTAATATTTAAATTCACTCATCTAGAACTTTCATATTTTAGTTTAATTGCAGTTTAGTGAAATTTATCTTTATAATATTCTGTATGAAATGTTATGTAGAACCACATTATATTTCATTAGATAATCTACATGAAAGTTATATAATACCACCATAATTCATCAAAATAAAGTATTATTACGATGAAGATTATAATTTAACTGTAAGTATAGATTACGA
>JAPDSC010081648.1:109832-124592 GCA_026290005.1 Latrodectus geometricus | reverse complement strand
CTCAGAAGGCCAAAAATTACAAATATTTGAAATTTATTAATAAAAACCTTTATATAGATAAAAAGATTCTAACATTGCCTTTTATCTAGAATATAAAAATTATAAATTATTGGCGCAATATGTTCATTTTTGCACTTTACGCCAGCAAACTTTGGCGCAATTTAACCAGCAATTCAACCTGGCAGATTAATTTTTCGTCTTACCAAAAATAATCTGTTAAATTTTTAAATCCTACTTTTAAAATCTGTAACAGATGCTGCAATAGCATTTTCTTCTACCATTATTTTTTTTAAATTGGTATATATATATAACATAATTAAACTATAGTATTTCTTCATGAATGTTTACAAAACTTTGATATTAAAATTTTGAATAAATTATAATTAAATTTGAAAAATATGCTTTATATAGTTTGAACAAATTGTAAGAATTTAAGTAATTAATAATTATATTAGTTACATATTAATTTGAATAAATTTTTAAAATAAATTAAAAATATATATGTTTATATTGTGTAAATAATATAATATAAATTTATAACCTACAATTGATTTTATTTTAAGTGCAAATATAATATCTAGACGTTTTTTAAATTGTTGCCTATTTCTTTGAAAGCAATGAACCATTTAAGCAAATTTAATGAATGAAAAAAATTGTTATTTTTGTGATTAAATAGTTATAGCATATTTGGTAGTTGGTTTTTGAAATTGGGCCAAAATATGATTAAGTTAGTTAAAGATGTTATGGTTTGCGTAATGATATTTTCAAGACTTCCAAACATATTTCCATCAGCGTTTTTTTTTTTTTTTTTTTTTGCTTACTGCTTCAAATTTGTAATAAAATAATGATTTTGTGTTATTTAATATATCAAGTTTTTAATTTCTCTAAATTTATTTTATGTCCACTCGTGACATATTCAAGGATCAGAAGAAATTGGCATAACTGTTGCTCATATTGAATAATCTATAGTGGTTTTCATGAAGTGAATTATCTTAAAGAAACGATAATATAGAAAAACCAACAAATAAGACCATTACATGTATTTAGTATTGAATATAATAAAAGTTAAGGAAAACTTTCTCCCAAATGCAATGGTCTCAACAATAATAATTAGCATCATATTCTATTGAGACAATCTTCTAAAAGATACGTTAATAGATTAAATTATTAGAGGAAAACTCAAATTTCGTATTTTGAAACTAACCTTTTTAATTCTCAACATTGTATTAACGTAAATCCTAAGCTCGTTGCCTAGTAAATAATTACAGCCCACATTAAGAATGTGATGCCAACGTCACGAAAATGTTGCATTTAAACTATTACAGTTAAAATTGTTCTTGCATAAATTCTGTATTCAACTGTTCTCTTTCATTAGCTATAAATAGAGAATATCCTCTTCAATTTATTCAGGGAGGATAAGTTTAACTTCTTCATTAGTTCAGCATCTTCTGAAGAGTATGATCTAAAAGTTGACCAATCTGTTGAAATAAGATAAAACAGCCGATTCTTCACAAAAATTAGATTTTCAAGTATTCGGCAAATAATTACTTTTTGCAACTTTGAAATCAAAATTCTAATTGCAAAAATTTTAATTGATCAAAAAGTGAAATTTAGAGGAATCTCAGTGAAGCCTAAACATAAAATATGTGTAGGTATATTTGCACAAATGAACTGTATATTAGGCAGTATTTCTAATAAATTCAAGAATTAAGTAAAATAATTAGAAAAAAATTAATTAAGTATATGTTTATTATTTTTTCCCATTAAATAATCTTATATATGATCACTGAGTCTATTAGAAATAATCAATTGACTTAAAATAAAGATTACACATGTCTTATTCTTAACTATTTGAATCTCAGGATTGTTGATAATTTACGATGGCGTATACTAAATGAGTTCATAAATTAATTTTGTCAATATATGTAAAATAACATTAAATATTTTTAAACTTTTCATATCATGAAACAGTTTATAAATCCTAGTTAGGAAAACGATGTGATGTTGAATCAAGTAATTTACTTTTATTAAAATAGGCTTTACTCGACTTCAAATTGAATATAATTATTTATTATAAAATATTTTAAAGCATTCCCTTTGTATCTGAGATAATCGATTTGCCTTACATTATCATACTTAAATTTTAGATTCTAAAATTACTTAAAAATATGCTTTCCTCAAAATTGATCCTGCGTTATAAATTAAAATATAAAACACCAAATGTTTTTCAATTTGAAAAAATACACTTTCTTAATGTATTAAAAGTGATTCAGATTTCTTTTAATTTATAAAGATAAGTTCAATATTTTCCTCTCACAGCTGAATTTTAATAAAATGAAGTCTGCTTTTATAATTTAAGAGTAAATATTTATAAAAATGAAACATTTTGAGGAATATAAATAACATCCGAGTAAATCTAATTATCTGAGAAAAACATTATACATTTCAGAATTTTCCTTCAATTTTAATTTTCCAAAACTATTCATCCATAACTTAATATAAAGTAAGTTTATATTAAAATTAATATTCATTAATTTTATAAAACTAATGAGATAATTTAAGTTGAAGTCAATAATTCATCGGAAATAAAGACGTTCAAAAAATATTTTTAATGAAATATAAATCAAAACATCCCATATTATTGAAAAAATTGATTAGAGAATTTTTAAAATATGTGATTTAAAATAAGCATTAATTTTCTGGCTTGTGTAATTTAGTAAATTCATTTCATATATATTTGTTTATGAAGAATTTTTAATAAAAGAACATATATTATAGATAATCTTATTTACCTCTTCTAGTCACAAACTTTTCTAAATTCATTTCAACCAAAGTCACTTAAGATAAAAAATGTTTATTATTAAGATAAAGGAGTTAATTTTAAATTTTTATATTCTATTAAAATTAAATACGTTTACTTAAATATTTGTTTCAGATTTAAATTTTTAAGCAACGGATATTACAGCAATTTTATCAAAAATATTGTTTCTCATAAATTAAACTTTGGATTATACAAAATATTTTATTTATGGATTTTTTTAAATTTATTTGTTTTTGTACTTTCACTTCATTTCATTGTTGCAAAAACATAAGGGAGATACATATTTACTTCTATAAATTTCTATATTTTAAGTATTTTTAACGCTGAATGAAAGTTTTAAAATTTTATGCTTTTTTTTAAGTATTTATAAAGATTTATTCTTTAATTTATACAGAAAATAAAAATATATAAAATTTTAAATATGAAAAGAATTAGTAACTCAATTGATATTCCTTTCTTGATAAGAAAATGCCTTCAAGTAACAAAACAGGAAAAACTGCGTTTACATTGTAAGCATTGAAAAAACTTTCTTGCACTCTTCAGTAAATCTAATTCAAATTTGTAAATTTTTCTTAAATTATAATATTCTGATGAAATGTTAGCTATCTTAATTCAATATTATGTTTCTTATATTATTTATTTATTTGTGAGTACTGTTATGTAAATTAATCAATTGGTATTTATGTAACTGTAACTTATCTCTCACAAAACATTTATTCATTTTGAGGGATGAAAATGTAGATTAAAAGAGATAAGTGCAAATACCATTCAGAAAAACCTTTTTTTTTAATTATTTTACTGACTTTTAAAAAGAAGTTGGGTACACTTACTGTAATTTCCACTTTTTACTTAAACTAAAATTATTTTTAAACAGTAAAAAAATTTTGAAATAGCGAGGAAGTGGAGAACATAAAGTGCCAAATTGTTTAATAAAACTAACGCAAAGGAATATAGCAAAGGAATTCTAAGGCTATTGAACATGCACATGAGTTATATATGTAAAGAATTGTTTTCTTTATATATTCTGTTATTTATAAGGAAAACAGTTCCTTATATATAACAGAATAATCTTTAAAATAATAGGTTTTCCTTTTTTATATAATTTAACCACTGTTTTCAGTTGGAATTTGTGTAGTATTTTATTTAAAATTAATTTACTTACTTGATTGAAGGTGGCACAGTGATAGAGTTTCCCGCTCTCAACGCACAGGTTAGAGGTTCTATCTTAGTGTTGGGCAAGATCGCGTTCAATAAAACTGATATCGAAGCATGCATGGGAACTAAACACAATTTTAGGCTGAGCACCTGATCGGGATATATGCTATGCATCTCAGAGACCTCAGTCAAGAAAATAGATATGGGCACTATAGGTCATTGGCTCCTAGATAGGCTATAGTGACAAACAGTTACTTGAGAGATATACTTGATTAATTTATTTCACATATCATACACGTTAGTAATATACGAGATGAAAAAAATGTGTACATACATTTAAAAATGTTATTAATATTTTTAAAATATTGTTTGTAAATTTTTCGTCCATTCATAATAACCCAGATATATTAGATTGAGGAAAAAGTTATCCATTATTTTTTTCGGTAGACGTCTGTAGTGATCGCTATCTCGTGAGGTATCTATCAAACAATTTCAGATTTATGCTCGCTGGAAAGATGACATTTGACACTAAAATATCCTCTTGCGGTTTTTTGTTTGATTAAATCAGTTACGAGTACAAGGTTTTAAAAATGGAAGACAACAGACAGAAAATTCGGTACATTTTCGTTTTTCTCTTGTAACGACGAAAAAGATACCCCGGGTGGCTAAAATTGTGAAAGGTGTTTATCGTCCTATATAAGGCAGTAACAACCATTTACGCACAATTTTTTTTCGTCGATTCCATTTGGGTATTTGGATGCTAAAGATGCACCTCGCATGGATACAACATCGTCGAGAATGTCTATAAAATATCAAAAATGATCAAACTTGACAGCATGTCAGCACTCGTAGCTTCGTACAAGACCAAAAAATCTACATGAAAACTGTTTTAAACCTTTTTACAAAGCGAATCTGAAAAAAGTTACAAAACGTTCACGTAAAAATAATGGATTTCTTTTTCCCCAAACTAATATTAAATTTAATAATGTATAAGTAAAATAATTAAAATATTTTTGTTAATGAGAAAATTTTAGTCCACAAAATGTTATAAAATCCAGCATGTACCGCAATACATCGTAAAAATTTATCTCTATCTATAAGAGATACTTCGTCAGAGGTTTCTTCAAAGAAATTGACTTTAGCCTTAGGAAACAATTTCATTTTGTGAAAACTATTCAAATCATGATGAAATTAATTTTTAAAAATTTTCAAGTAATTTGAAAAAATAAAAGCAAAAATATTTACACATTAACGTATTTATATTATATTTGTAATTCAAATTAATTAAGAGAAATAATTTATTGAGTTTAAATGCTTTTAAAAACTTTATTTTTATTAGAGTAAAATTATATGTAATTAAAAAATTAATATCAAGAATTTATTTTCAAGAACTATCATTGCTCCACAATTATCAAAACTGCAAATAGTTTATTAATTCTTTTTAGTGAAATATATTATATCTATGTGACATAAAATTTTATTCCTTAATCTTTTAAACCTTAATATTGAATTGGCAAACATGTGTATGTTTTTCCTAAAAAGGTTGAATAAAATCATTTTGAAAGAACTTATAATTTCTTCCCAATTAATTAGTTTTAATGAGCATATTATATGTTCTTTTCAGCATATTATTCTTTCTTTTGTTTAATGCAGATCTAATTTAACTCAAAACTCTTGATTATATTTGTTTTAAGTGAAAGCACATGGGATTTTTCGAAAAATAAATAAATACAAATATTTAATTTTAAGAAAGAAATGAAAGTATACACATTTTAGTTTTAAAAAATAAGAACACTTATATATTTGAATATTAAAATAATTATCTAGTTACAAACATTCTTAAATTAATTGAGTAGAGTTTGATGATTATTTAGAAATAAATCAGATAACAATTTTAAAAAGTAAGTACTTTTTTAAAAAATATTTGTAATTTATAAATGAATGCTTAGAATGTTAAATGCATAATACACCAAATTTTAAATCTCTAAAGTTAACGAAATTTTAAAACATTTTTTTTGAATAACACGATGACATTTTTAAGCTAATTGGTTATTTGCTAAATTTTATTGGAACATTTCATTAATTTAAGTAGGACTCGTTAATTGTACGAACTTACTGTCGAAGTAATTGCTTTTTTCATTGGAACATATACAGTTGAACCATATTTTAGAAGAATAACATGCGATATGGTTGGTTGTAAAGCAATAATTGTTCATAAAACAAAGGCACTCTATGATAAGTGAACTCATATGCATTTAATGGGAATTTTAAGACATACAGATTAAATAATTTATTTGTATTGAATTGAAAGTTTTAGATACATTTTACCATCATCCATTCAGTTCTTATTATTGGAAAAGACAAATAATTTACCAAACCTGCTAAAATGTCTTAAAAGATATCACTTTAAATTATGAAGTTATTAAACATTTTAGTCATACTTGCAAACCTAACACACGAACATTTATATATATATATATATATATATATATATATATATAATATTAAAAGAAAAACTATACTACTGAGAATTTTCTAGATTATAAGTGCAACTATGATTGTATAGTTTCGTTAGTTTACGTTATTAAAATATTAATAAATTTAATGCCTTCGTTATAAAAATTGACCATTCTCTCTATTTTTATACAATGAACTTAAATGTCAACACATATGAAAAAAATTTTAAATTTGATTTTTGTGACAGTTTTCGATAATATTCTCTTTCTGAAGGATAATTGGATAGGAACTTAAATTTTAAATTGGACTCGGAACTACTATCCATACCTGCACTGGAAGTGTGAGTCAATCTACCTGATTGTTAAATCGAATATTAGAATTTAAAGATGCAGTAAAAATTTAGCCAGAAACTTTAAACGTGATAGCGTCGAAACTGATAATTGAAGAGAATTTGACAATGTTAATTTAATTTTCGAATGAAAAAACCTTTAAGAGATCAAGTATATGAACAATTATAGACACTAACTATCATTTAAAAAGAGCAATTTGATTAAGAAATTTAAAACAAAAACAATTTTAAGAATGAATGGGACAGGATTTCAGCCATAAAATTATTGTTTTGAATAAGTTATTTAATGCTTATTAGATCACTTATAGAAATATGGTTTTTATAGTGACTCAATGAGTTTCTTTAGTAGTGGATGGTTTGCAACATAAGTCTTTGAAGAGTTAGTTGACTGTTGAAACAGTCAACATTTGATCGAAGCAATATGAATGCTTACAATTTTTTGTAACAGCATGTCAATTAACTTACAATGGGCAAGATACTTGGATAAGACAAAACGTCGTTGAAGTATTATCAACATATAATTAAGATCATTATGCAAAGGGAAAATGAAGAGCGTTTGAAAGGAAAGAACAATCAGGAAATTAGTCAACTATACTATTCCATGCTGTAAGGGGCTTAGTGATATAATTTTTATTTTCTACGGATACAGTTTTAAGAAATTATGCTTCCCGAGGATATGTTGGAAATTTTTTGTCTCATGGTTCGAAATCCAGTGTAGCAATATTCCACAAGCCTCAATATAAGTAATTAATTGCAATTTGCATTCGTGATCAAACAAGGCATTGACGAAAAAGAAAACTGTATGTCCAGGAACGAATCCTACATTACTTTCCATGTTGGTGACATTCTCATGCATGTGGAAAGCAAATAGAATAGACATTCATTACTGCATCTGTTATTAAGTTTCCTATGTGTTTCATTATAATTCCTGGAATGACATTTAGAAGAGATACATTTTAAGATAGCTCATTACATAAGTTGTAATGCAAGGTAATTTGATGACGTCATGATACATAGAGGGGACATTTCGAGCTTGAAATCACATAAATTTTTTTTAAAATATAATTTGAATATTAGCTGATTCAAGAAGTGTCTCAGATATTAATAATTCTTGATTTAAGTACTTTATTGTCTATCAATATCCATCAAATTCAAGCACATGGTAATAGATATTTTGTTCATCACTTCCCCTTGTAGTGCTAAATAGACGGAATATAATAAATAGCCAGGAATTAGAAATAAAATAACTAACGTTATTCTTGTATAAACAAGACCACAAACTTAAGTAAATAGCACTTCATTCATATTTATAGAAAGCAGATTACAGTCACTTAAATAGGATTTACCTGAGCATGTAACATCTATCAGCATTTGAAGTCTTTTTCTTCTTGTTTTCGAATTAACTTCAATAAAAGAATCGATTCACTTGAACCTATCGTTGACAAAATTCCCGTATCGATTTTTAAATGGCCAATGCATCGTGTGACATTCAGCTATAAATTGTCTTGAATTCATCCTCTTGCGTGGGTTCAACTATTTCGTTAACAGCGCGCACAGCTTTCAACAATGATTTAAAGGTACTCAGTGGTATTGCTTCGGAGAGCGTTGCCAAACAACCACTTAATGTTTCAGATAAATAAATGAAAAGTCGATGGCTGTTATAAAAGTTCATTAATATTTATCAAATGCAAAACGGAAATTTGCGGCCATAATATATTCCGGGAACATTTCCCACAAATAAGCTTTCTACACAATTTATATATTTTCTATAGCATGAATTCAAGATATTCACAACAGAAATTCATTTGATCGAGCGCACTATCACTCTCTCGTTGAACAGGAAAATCAATTTCATTATTTTATAAAAGAGCGATTCCTATTCTTGTGCTAATTTTGTTGGCAGTCGAAATTCAATATTTTGAATTTCATATTAAACTGTTCAGTTTCGGAACATATTGATTTATTGACTTTGACACAAAAAGTTAGAGGCGAACAATGTGTGACATTAAAAATTCTCTTAAAAAATGGAAAATGATAAGAATTATTGAGCAATTTTGACAGAAATCCAATACCCTATAATGCGAAGAATTTAAACAAAGTTGAGTTTCTAACCGTTTTTACAAAATAACATAGAAGACAGTTATCTAACTTTCAACTACATTCTGTGCTTAGAAATGACAAATTTTGTCATTTTATTGTATAGAATTTATATTATTTTACTTTAAATATCTAAAATATTTATCGGAAATTTATTGTTGCCAAAATATTCTTATTTTCTATTTGTATTGTTTACAAACTTTATTAGTCTAATTCTCATATATTTAAAAACATATATACAATTGTGAGCCAGGTTCAAATTATCTTATAGTATATTATCATTTTATTTAAGTAAGTGATAATATAAGTAATTGATACTAGTTTTATTTTCTAAAATATGCCATAAGATAAGAAAGGAAATATATCTTGTAGTACCGCATAAAATGGAAAAAGCTTATTTACCGCAGTTTAAAAGTAACGCTACAATTTATGTTTTAATATCGAATAAAAATATGATAATACATTTAAATTATTCATATGATTTTGTTTTGTAGAAAATACATTGAACAAGTAGAAATCATTACAGATTCGTGGAGATAAATATGGCAGTCTTGTGTGAAAGTTAACAATTTCTTTTATCTGGCAAAGTTTACTGCTGAAATGCAGAAAGTTGCTTTGCAGGAAAACATTCCTAGATTTAATGCTCATCAATCGATGTATGGGGCTCGTAACCCTTGTAGAGCAAATGCGGATTTCATCTCATTGTAGAGTAACATCTTAAATGTGGATCTCCTCTCATGATCATTGTAGAGTTCATATCTTAAATGTGGATCTCGTCTTGTGACAATTCTAGAGTATCGCCTCAAATGTGAATCTTGTCTCGTGACCATCATTCAAAATAATGAACAGTTGACTGAGTTTAATGTCTTCAGTTGATTAAAATAAACAGCATAAAATGCCTTACAGTAACCTAAAACAATCTAAGCTATTACTAAAATACTATAAAATTAGTTTTCGCAACTCCCATATATTTCAATTCATGTTGAAATTTGGACTTAATGACCCCAGTCTCATGTCTTAATACTCTAAACTCTTTTTTTTATGCTGCAAATATCTTCAACCTCCTTTATCCATCTCATGCATGGTCTTGAACACATTTTCATTGGTTTTGATATTGAACCTTCTAACTCTTCTTGGTAGGCAAATTGTCATGTATTGTTTCCATGCGTCCCAAATATTGGACTATTTTTTATTTTACTTAAGTTTAAAATTTTCCTTTAAAAATATTTTCAATTTCATAACTGTATCCTTTTTTCTGAATATCATTTTCTCTGATTGTTAAAATAATATTTTTAGTTAACTCCCAAAATTATTGACATCTTTTCATGCTTTGTATCAAATTCTCAGATCCACAGATAACTATTGATCTTATCGCAATGTTATACATAAGAAGTACCGTTTCGTTCTCTCTTTAGACCATATTAATTTATGTAATTAATAACTGTATTATCTTAATTTAAGAGATTTTTTTTTAAATTTCTTTGATTTTTTTTTACATTATTATTTCTGACATTGTTTAGAGTACAAATTTGATTAATATTTTTGTTATAGAGATGCAGTGTTGAAAAATGAATGGAAAAGCATAAAAAATAAAAGATTTATTCAATAACAAAAACAATTTATCTTTTTAAATATTGAATGCAATGGCAACATCTATAAGACTTTTCAGTGAAATATAGTCATCATTACTAGTACATACAATGGTTATTCGGTCACATAATATTGTCATTGTGAGATTAAAGAGACAACTATTTTTTATGAGCAGAAAACTTTAATAGTATAGATATTAGATTCAATTTAAAAAAGGTTAACAAAGGAATCTTTAGCATTGTTGCATTTTTGACTTACTTAGTTCGAATTGATCATAAATAACACTGAGTAGTGCAGAATAGGCATTCTTAACCACTGTGAAAGCAGCACATTTGTGTGTGACCTGTTTCTTAAAGTGTGCCACTAAATTTTATAAATGTATATAGTAAAATTTATAATGCGCTCCTTATTACTAGTAAAAATTCATAAATCAAGAAAAGTATACTGTAAACAAAATTCGCTTTAATTGTTAAGAATCATATTTTTTGCAGTTAAAAGCTGTTTTTATCTTTTATACTTTTTTACCTTTCATAAAGTGAAATAGTTGATCTCTGTCGAGACATTGAAGAGTTCTCACAGTATTCAAGAGTTCCAAATATAATTTTCAATATCTTATTTATGTAAATTCTGATTTTTCAGTAAATCAAATTGAAAATAGGAAGATTTTTAAATGTAGAAGATCATTTTTGTGGCCAATATAAAAGAAATTATCAAAAAACATCTATCTCCAATTTCTCATTAAAATTATCTCTGTTATTACACTGTAATGAATCCGTTAATAAATGCATTGTTGATCTAGTAGTACAAATTATATTATTTTATCATATACTCAAAATTATTATCATAAACTACACAGAACAATGGATTAAGTAAACAACTTTTAAACTTGTTTTTTTCTTTGTGTGTCATAAAAATACTCAAATGGTTAAATTATGCCATGAAAGAAAAATAAAAAAAAAAAAAAAAAAAAGATTGAGAATCACTGGTGTAGAACATGCTGCTAATTAGTATACTTTACGAGCATTTGAACGAGTATGTGAGCGAGCATTAACTTATGAACGCTTCATTGCTTATCAAACTTATAATTTATAAAAAATTCAATTGGTTTAGTATTACGACAAACACTGTTAGAAATATTGGTTTTGATGATAATAACCTTTTAAGTTGAAATATACCTATGAGTTGAGAAATGCAATAATATCGATAGCGAGAGTATGTTTTTCATTTATCATCGATTAAAAATTCTGATGCCAAATATTATATATCTTAAACAAAACAATAATTAGTCTGCGTTTCTTACTGTAGATGTGAGTGAACTCCAAAGGCTCAGTAGCTTGATGCCGCTTTCCGTTAAGATCAACAGAGTGAGACATCTTTTGCCACGCGCAGTGATTAGAAAGGTGACCATATTCTCCCTCACTGAGTTACTGGAAACCCATGGGTGGGGGACGTGTCACATATTAATCTAAGAAGTCCTATGCCTGGTGTGTGAATTTGGAGAACAGGATGCAACTCATATGTGACCCCGTCACCTGACCGTGATTCAAAACTACAAAGTGTTTGGTGATGAGAGAGTATTCCGAACCCGTTAATCTTAAGATACAGTCGGGGCTGGTCTCAACTGCTATGTGAGTATGCATGTAGATGTGAAGATATCACTGAAGTCATCATATCACAAATGCGTGTTCAAGAGATATTGAAATGTTGGCTTTCTTCCAAAATTTTCACCTTCAAATAAATGTAGAAAATGTAAATTTTGAATGCAGCGCTTATATAGTGTTGACAATTGCATTCATATTTCTTAACATTATATAAGAGGTGATTCATAATTTCGGAAGAAATCTTAACTCTCTTAAATATTTTAATTTTCGTCAGAAAAATGAATTGAAGTTTTTTTATAATAAAAATATTGTAAAATTTACCACAATTATCATTATATTAATTCAATAATTTATATAATTTTCCTTTCATTTATATAGAATGCCATATCAAGACTATATGTACCAGATGATCTATTTATTCTTTTATAGAAAGAAATATAGATAGAATTTACATTATGTAAAGTGAAATTTCACTTGCTTTTAGCTGGAAAATTAACATTTTAATCAAAAGCTGGACCATGTTGCTAAAATGGAAAATACTTCGTAGACATATTGATACTGTAGACTTTATAAAATGATTAAGATATTTTTAAAATATAATCACACATTGTATTATTCGTTGATTATGCTATCATACAATGAACACAAATCCAAGAAATCATCAATTCTTATCTTATTTTTTTAAATAGTCATGGCTAGAATAAGTATATACATTTTGAAACAATTTCCGTAGACATATCTTAGCTAAAAACTTACAGCAATAAATTAATAATTGTTTAATACTATAAATTGTGAAATACTTATACTAAATGTGTAATAAATTGTGTGACACTAAATTTCATGATATTTGTATTGAACTGTCATAAAATATTTATAAAATAAATAAATTAAAACTTGTGAGAACTTTATAAAGACTTATTAATACGTAATTTTAAGGTATAATTAAACATTGTATTATTGATCAACGTCAATAATTCAATTCTGCATATAACACAGATCGAAGGAATTATCATTTCTTTTTTTATAAGTTGTCATTATTAGCGATACATTTGGAAGCAATTTCTACTGGCGAATTTTGAATAATAACCTACAACAAATAGCTTAACCATGTTAAGAAGCTCCTTTCTAAAACAATTTAATTTTCTCTTTATAAAATAATAAAATTTTGAAGTCTTGATATGCATTAGTTGGCATGACACGTAAGCATAAAATATATATTTTTACAGTTCCTCTACCGAAATATGTCCTGCTGAATAAATTCTCATGTCAAACCTGAGGGAAATGAATTATGCAGAGTGACCAGATAAATGGCCATCACGTTTGACCACGCGGAATTCTTCAACACGTTTTGGGCGGTCTTCCATAAGATACCCCTGTCATAACTTTCACTCATTAATTTTCCCCTCGCGATCTGGCTGCGACGTGCTTTAAATGAACGGCGATTCGGAACTTTAGCGAGCAATGAGGAACTTTCACTAATAGCGAATTTGATTTACGGCTAATTTCAAGAAAGCAGAGTAGCCAAGTAATATTCTACGAAATTAAGAAGTTCAGAAAAACAGGCTGTCGATACAGATTTTTCATTCCCTTATAACTAAATCCTCATGAAAAAAAATCATGCATAAAAATATACTTCCACTCAAAATTATTTTCCAAAATATAATTTCTCTATTGGAAGTATTACCATTCATTTACTTGCTCCAAAAATTTCTTAATGTGCCATTAATGAATTCAATGTATCCTACAAACATATAAAAAAAATAGTAAATTCTCTATCTATTTATAAAGTTGATTGACATACTCATATTTTAACTCAAGCTGCAACTTATAGTAGTTTTGATATAAATTTCACTAATATTCATGTCAATAGTGTTTTGTTAGATTTAATATATCCTTTCATTTATCATCCTTAAGATTAGGATTACATTTCTCAAAATGATTCATATCTTCTCTCACGCTTTCCCTCTTTCTCTCTCAGATTATATATATGTATTTGAAAAATAAAAAAATTTAATTAACTTGATTTTTAAAAATCATATAGAATTTTTGTAAATATTTTAATTAAATAGGATAAATTTTATATCTTGCTTTAGCAAAAATATATTTATAGGGCAATAAAATAATTCAAATAAAACTATATTTTATTTATTTTATTCTATCTTTTCAATTTATCACGTGGTTATTTACACGTAAATTTCATTGAGTAAAGGATGTTTCTGCTGGAGCAAAGCATCTCTTCATTCACATCTAAAACTACTCACTATTTCACGCTATTTCTAATTATAATTTCTGATTATAATTCACAACTGATGCATAGCTGCATCCATGTTGGTCTATTAGATGGTTGTCAATATACGCCGATAGTTCCATTTGAATGAATGGCATGTCTGCGACCCATAACATTAAACTACTTTGTTCATCAATGCTGAAGAGACCCTTTCTTGTTTTAGATTTGTATGTCGCCAGGATAAAAGCAAAGCATGATGAATAATCGCAATCAACAAGTCGGTAATTTTAATGTGGCTTTCAAATTAGTCAGAATGAAGATCACTATCACATAAATTTATAATATAAATTTTGTGTTTTATAGATACTATTTTTGTTTTCTAATCAATATATATTGTAATTTCAGAGTTTATATCGTTATTCTGGAAGATAAACAATTTTATTTTAAATATATATATATATAT
>JAPDSC010081648.1:97998-109432 GCA_026290005.1 Latrodectus geometricus | reverse complement strand
AAAATATTCTTTTTACAAATGATAGATTTTATGTTTAAATAACTTGTAAATGTATTTTTATGATTACTACATCTTCAAGCATTTTCGATTATAAATAAAACATTTTGATATATCAATAAAATTATTAATGAATTTGAACTATTCAAAAACAAAATATGTTGAAATTTTTTTTTTACTACTTATGGTTTATACCATATTATTTATACATTTAAATTTTTTGTTTAATGCAGCAGTGGATAAGTTTAATCTTTTCAATTTTATCAGAGCAAATCAATATCCCAACTCTATTATTAACACATAATGCTGTCCTCGGAAAGAGGCAATAGAAATAATTCAAACAGTTATATTCAAGTATTCAAGTATTTTTATTAAAATGTAACTTAATGAGCAAAATTTCTATTTTCGTCTTTGGGTTCTAATATTCTATGAGATGATAGTAACATGAAAACACATTGTTGTATTTTATTATGATAATTAAGACCATGCAAGATTATTTCCTTGGATAAACTACTGTTGAAGTTTTATGATTTGTGCAATGGTTGGTTTTTTAATTTTAATATATTTGTATATCTGTTTTTTAATTTTCTTAATTAAGGAGAGCAATTTAAAAGGAAATAAAAAGCTATTTTAGCCATCATATGAATTGAAATTATATTTGGTTTCGCATCAGGGAAAAAATTTACTTAGATCTTTAACTACACTTCTTACTACTATTATATAAATTAAGAACAATGTGTTCATATATCAAATAATATTTAATAGCATATACTATCTCACTCATTTATTTAATATCTTCAGGTTTATTAGTTAAGAAGCTTTATGTTGAAAAATATTCTAAAATGGATTGAAATCGCCCTTATAATAAGTCTAGTAATAATTCCTTTGTAAAAATTCTGAAATGCAAATTTATTTATAATACAATCTAATGATAAGAAACAGAAGCTTCAGTTTAAAAATTATAAACAATAAAGATAAATATACAGGAGTATATCTTTTTCCTTTTACAAAGAAACTAATTTTCTTACATTTAACTTAATTAACTTTCCTTTCCTAAACAAAAATAAATATGACATGCTCACAGTTCAGTTTACTTACTCTCACTCAAGGGCATGACTAGATTATATCATTTTATATGATTTTTCAAAAGTGTGCTGCGTATGTACTTTTCAATATCCAAAAACTACCACCAAGAAAACTTTTGTTTTATTGGAAATGTAAAATGCATTTAATTTACTCTCAGTATTCTTGTGTAAGCAAAAAAGGACAACTGAATGAATTAAGAAAACAAAAACGTAAAGAAATGGAAGGTAAGATAAAAATAAATTAATTTCCTGCATACTTTTTTACTCCTGAAACCACTAATGGCTCTGCAGACAGTGATGTAAGAGTTTTCCTACAAAAGCCCTGTAATTAATGTTACCAACGAAGAAAACAAGCCAATTAAGGAGTTTCGTATCGTTAGAAAGTAGAACAGAATTTAACTGCTGAAAATCGAAACTTAATTTATGGTTTCTAACGACAACGAATAGCAATTCTTTTTTACCGTCTTAAAAAATATAGACTTAACAACGAAATTTTTTATTTAAACACACACAGTATGATGAAAAAATCCCTAAATGTTCAAGTTTGAAATTGATTTTAGTTCATTTTGGAAAAGCAGAAAATAAGGTTGATTCAATTTAAGTTTACTTTAAATCAGCATATTTCAATAAATAAAAAAATAAGCTCAAAATTATTGGTTAGTAAATAATAAGTGAGTGAATATTATTCACGTTCATCATTCAACTAATTTTCTTACATTTAACTGAATTTTTTTACTATCTTTTGTAAATTTCAATGAACATTTTTAGAAACAACCAAATGCATTCATACATATTCGTCCCAAATCTATGTCGTATTTATTTTAATAAAATAGATTTTATAATTGCAAGAAGAGAAAGACGCTGTTTTATTATAATATTTCCTTCTAATTAATAAAGTATGTTTTGTAGTGTGAAACAATTTATGATTTGAAAGAAGGAATGAAAACGAAATCTGATTTTATCCACAATATTTCCTTAAATAAATGTCCGCAAGCTGAGTAAAGTCATATTAACTCGGTGTCGAGAAATGAATAGAATAATTTTGTAGCAAATTTCGCTTCATTACATCGATTTCTTGAATTTTAAGAAAATAAAATTAAGCTCATTAAATAAAGTTGACTAACAAAATAACAAGTTTATATTCTATAAAGAGATAAACATTACCAACTTATATAATTAGCATAAAATAGACTCCACTATTCATTCAAAACACGTACTTTACATTTATTGTAATCTTTGACCAATATATAATGGAATTCTGTCAATTGTAGAATATTTTTGGACAAGATGAACAGCTCAAGTGTACTATAAGTTTTATCAAATGTCTTATATCTTTGATGTCATTTTGAGTCAAATGTACTACAAACATCTTTTAAACATCTTGCCAAAACAAGGAGATAATTCCTTGACGATGTCGGTTTCTTTTCAAAAGTCCTTCATGATAAATAATGTCAAGTCCTACATAGTAAAATAAAGTAGGAGTTTACATTCCTTAGTTTATAATGAGTAACTTAATTCTTTTTGGCATTCTTCTAACTAGAGTTTTATTTGTTTCTTTTATTTCTGAAACTCCTGCTTATATATTTAATTACTTCTATAGTGCTTTGGTGTGGTTCTGGGTAATTTACACTTTAAATAATAAGTTCTGATAAAATGTATATAATTTGCAAAAATTGGCTATGAAGTTTATCTGGCTTGGCTTATTAGATGGCTTGTTATATCTCTTCTATTTTGAGTTTTTCTATGTAGAAGGGCTAATATACACACGATATAAATGTTTGATAATAGTTTTCTATTAAATTTTCGTAATGTTGCATTCAACAACGAATGTTGTGTGACACTTCTGATTTCTCCGTCACTAAAAAGTACATACGTATTCATATTATTAGATTCAAAAAGTATTTTTATTAATTTTACCATTTTATTTGTAGGAAATAATAAACTATAACTTTATAAATGAAATTTAATATGTAAATATTCCTTAGTTTATAATGAACATTTTTAATTCTTTATGGCATACTTTTTACAAGAATTTTATTTGTTTCTTTTATTTCTATATTATGATGCAATATTTTGAGAAGCTCTTCAACTAAAAATTGTTTTATAATTATCTTCTGTTTTTTTATAAATTCTTTCTGAACAATCAGCTTAGCTTCTAGGACATGACAATATTTTAATCTTTTTTTCATTCAAACCTTTTGTAATTTTTTTAGAATTGTAATTGAGTGCTTTTAGTCATGAAAATTTAATCTCCATTTTGATATTAAAAATTTGGGGTATGAGACATGATTCCAGAACTTTTATATTTTCATATTCAAAATCCTTCTACAACTTATAGACAACCTGGACCATATACAAATAACACATCATTACAATTATAGGATTTTGCACAGTCTGTGTTACACATTCAGGTTTTCTCACCTGTTTTCCTATTGATACATTGACTGCATTCATTAGAAATTTCAAGTAAAAATTTACCACTAAAACACACCTGGAATTTAATAAAATAGTTAAACAACAGTTGTAAAAAAATCAAATTATAAAAAAATAAATTTAGATTCAACTTAAGGAGTTTTCATTTACTAGTAATTTTAAAGGAATTAAAAGAATTAAAGAACTAATATATTATTTTTTTACCTTTTCACTCTCATTTTCTTGCATTTTGTTTTATACTATTAGCCTACAAAATTCGTGGTTTAGACACTTATTTTTGATTTTTTCCTATTGCCATCTTGCAGGTTATCCTACTTGGGCCAAAATTCTTCCTACTGAACTTGAGATGATATCAACTCGATCTTGCTTTATTCGATCACTAAATTGTTTTGATGTAATCTATCAGTTTTGGAGAGACAAATTTGTTAATTTTCTCTTACTTCTTACTGTTAAAATTGGTTTTTATGCCAAATTTGTTTACTGTATTTTGCGAATAAATACCAATTTTTAAAAGAAATTTTAATCCTACTCTTTGATTTTTGAGATGCATTCATATTTTAGCAATTCTTTGTTAATTATAATCAGTTTCAGTTAATAAGTATTGAACTTGAGGCAATTTTCTTGTAGATAAATCTTTAATCTTCCCCATAATAAAAAATTTAACAAAATTTTAATTTTTAAATAATATCAAAGATAAAAACTCTTAAATTAATTTATATTCTGCACAATATTACTGTATTTTTTATCGATTAACATAATATTAATAAAAATCAACTAGTAATTAAGTATGAAATACAAAAACAAATTAATGTAAGGAACAGTAATTTGCAGCAATTGCATAAACCACAAAACAAAATTGCAAAATTCTTTCTCTGGTTGCTAAATGATATTGTGTTGAAAAACTTTTGAAGTAAAATATAATACTAGTGAATGTGTCTAAAAAATAAACAGTTTGTATTGGCCTACTAAAAATACGAATTTTTTTATTTTTATGATTATTGAAAAATATTTGAGTAGATAGGTCAAGAGGAATTTTAAATATTATGTGTTTGGATCTAATAATGTGAACACATCTGTACAAAATATTAAGATATCTTGTAATGAATTTCAATGATGGACGAAATACCTAAATTTCGACAATTTACTGATAAATTACTAAATTTAGACTCACACTCTATTCGATAAACAAATATTTCAACCCAACTATCTTTTGCAAAATCAGTTAAAAGTATTTAAGTAAATTTCTCTTTCTCACCTGGAAAATTTCACACCGACAAAATTGAAAATTCAGCAGGAGGACACACTGGATGATGAGACCTCCATTGAAATATTGCTCTTCTGGGAAAGAGAGGAGCTCGAGTTTTCTTTTCTCTTCCTCAATAAGAAAAATTGTGAGCCTAGGTCCACCCGCGTTCATTAAGAACAGCGGAGCACAAAAGTAAGAGTTCCACGTCCGCAGTTCGTAAATTTTGCTTTAATGTTGGAAAACCAGTGACAGCAGGGTGAGTTAAAAGTCCGTATTGTGTCACATTTCAGAAAGAAAACAGGTAAAGTTCATAATGGTGAGAAATTTTAATGTATTAGTAGTGAAATATTGGAAACGGGAGACGGCCATTCGTTAAAATATATTTCAGTTGGTAGGGGATGAGTAATTAATATGAAGCCTCAATGGCTGTAATGGGTTCAAGCAAATTATCTGGAAAAATTCTGATTATAAATAATATCATTTATGTGCTTACATAAGAATAAAAAGTCAGGCGAAAAAGAGAACCATATTCCAAATTATAATCATTTCTTTACCAAAATAATTTTATTATTTACTTAATTTTAGAAAATCTACAATTTAGTCACAGAAGAATTAACCAATATATTCTTCTAAAAAACCAAAGAATTCTTTTATTTACATTTAGAAACTATCTGCATTATAAAAATCCAAAATCTGTGTGCCTGGAGACTTTTCACAGGTATCGTATTTTGAACGCCTCTCCGCAATAAAATGCAAATCATATCAGGAGGCTTATGTCTAGGTAACTTAGAACACAATCTGTTTCATTACAAGATATTTTAATTAAAATTTAATTTAATTTTGCCTGACTTAATTCTCATTAGAACTAAACTACCTGTAAATTGCTTATTATGGAACCTAGTACAAAATTTTGGTAGATTCATTACACTAGTTTGGAAGAAAAGAAATCTATTATTTTTGTGTGAACTACAAGGTTTTAGTTTTAGTTTTTGATTATATCATGTTTTTGATTAAGTTTGTACAAATAATTTCAAACTGTTTTATGGTTAATCTTTAGCATCTGACTGCTAGCATGCTGGTTAACTTCGATCATTTTTGAAATTTTATCTATATTTTATTCGATTGGCCTAACTATGCGAGGTGCATCTTTAACATCAAATGAATTTGGATGGAGTCGAAGAAAGTAAAATTACGCATAACTGGCTGTTGCAGTATAAGAATCACAAACATCAATCCCAATTTTCAACTGCCTGACTTGTATTTTCACCTTTAACAAAGAAAAACAATAAATGTACTGCATTTTCTCTTTCTTGAATTTCATTTTTAATACCTTGTACCTTATAATTAAATAAGTCAAATAAAAAGCAGTAAAATACTTGTTAGTGCGAAATGTGATCTTTCATACGAGCACATGAATGTAAAATTGTATGATTGATAATTAACAAAATATCGAGCACTATATTCATCGACGACAAAAAATAATAGATTCTTTTCCCTCAAATGATATGCATAGTTATATATTACCATATAGAAAGAATCTAAATTAAGTAGTTAGATTCAACAGTTGCCAATTTAATTGATGAAAGATGTTAATAAAGCTTCCTTTATCAAAGAGATGCCACTTAAATTTTCTTTCTGGAAGGAATTTCCATACATAATAGGACATATTCAAGTAAAGCAGGAAATTCAAAAAGTTACCTAGACATACGAGTGAATGAAGCAGAAAGGAAGCATCATTCTAATGATTTTATGGTGAAAGACTTCGAAGTTTTCTGTTTTGAGAAGCGCTTTTATAGGACTAGATTAAAATTTTTCTTTTGGTTTGCATAAATTGGTTAGGGGAAAAAGAAATCCGCTATTTACACCCGATTTTCAAGACTTTACCTTATAAATTTTGGATTCACTTTGTGAAAATAATATAAACTCTTTCATAGTAGATCTTTAGCTCATGGCTGATGCTAAGATTGTTAACCTACATGTCCACTTAAGCCACTTCTGTGGTCTTATCGACATTTTTGATGACGGGCCTGTATGTGAGAGGTGCATCTGTAACATTAAAAACACGCTTGCATAATCAACAAAAGTAAACTTTCACATAATTGACCATTACAGTATCAGGACCATAAACAGCATTCGCAATTCCAGCCACCCGGTTTGTATATCTGTCTTTATCAAATCAATATTGTACTGATTGATATTATATCGATATTGTACTGAATCTTTTCTTTTCTGAATTATAATTTTAACCCCAGTAATTCAACAGTGAATGGAAGAAATTACAAAATGCAAAATAATTTTTTATTGCAAAATGTCATTTTTCTCAGCATAAATCTGAAATTGTTTGATTGACATTTTACGAATTATAAATTTCTACAACCATCTATCAAAAAAATAATGGATTTCTTTTTCTAACACTTAATAAAATTAAAGTCCAAAGCACTTTTAAAATCTTGCTGATCAAGCACGCCTATTTTTGCGTGACATATCTTCCAAAGAAAATGCGTATTTTGGTTTTTGAGAAAATGCGGTTTGGAAAAATATCTTTTAATTATGTATTATTTCTTACTTAATTATGTACAACACATGAATTTGCACTAAAAATGAGACCTCAAGCATTACTTAAAACTAACCTAAAATGTTTTGCTCATTTGGAAATTCTCAGTCAAATGATTATTAATTAGTGAAGTACGTGACGTAACTCCTCTCTTCTATATCAAATTGTGTTTAAATATCACTGGATTATTGAAAAAATGTAAACACAAAGTTTGCATTAAAAGAAAGCAATACTGTTTCCAATATAAAAAATGTACCAAGTATCTTTATTTAAAAATTATACTATAAGAGTGCAGGAAAAAGAAAATAACATTTATGTTAATTTAGCTAAATTGTGATATCCTAGATTTTTTCTAAAGCCCGACTGCTATAGGATTGAAAGTGTTGGCAAGGGGTGAAAGTGTTGGCAACTTATGTAATGCGGCATTCAGCGGGTATGCCATTCCTGTTCCAAAAGTGGGTGAGTCTTTGCAGTTTAGAAGCAGGGAACCAGCTGAAAACCCTAGTCGTGGTAGTTCAGTCTGGTGAGCGTCGTTCTCGTGACCACAAAGGAAAGGCGTTTGATCCTGAGACCGGCTAAAGACAACTATGTTTATTAATGGCGATTGAGACACGATAAATGTGTCGAGGTCCCCCAAATTCTCATTCAAATCAACGTCACTCCAGATGACACACAGAGGTCAAGGGACTTCTTAATCTCTGCTTCAAAAAATAGAAGCTTATAGTGCTGCCAGCTAGTGTCATCTGAAAGAGGAGAAATTGACTATATAGACTTGAGAAAGAGCTGATTCTCTGTCAGGAGTTATAAATGGAATTGGACTTGAGTGGATTTGGGGTTGGTAAAAATGCTAAGTAAACAGTAGAAGAGGTGCCTTAGTCGCAAATAAATGTTACTAAGATAAGACAAAAATCAGAACATCAGACTTGGCCAACCACCCTTAGAAATAACATTTCACTTGGCCCTGCTTTGTCACCACGACATATATGAGTGCCCCAACCGCAGTTATTGAACATTAATAATCTTCGCTCTGGTGGGGATTGGAAATCAGCACCTCTCAATAATGAGAATGAACCCCTTAACCAACAGTCGATTGCGGCGTCTGATATCCTAATACAAGAGTTGCATTCCATTATATGCAATCATTTTTAATTTAAATTTGATTTAAACTTAGTTAAAAAGTAGAACGGTGATTTCATTTTTATAGATTGAAACTTAAAAAATAGACTATTAACGTTATTATTTTGTGTGGTTGATTTTTGTGAACATTTAAGATTTTACAGAATTGTGTAAAATAATCTTAGTTTTTTTCATTTTACACTTTTTTGCAAGTCTCAGAAGTTTAAATATTGATATGTAACAAAAGAACAGTGTGAGAATATATAAAATAGAGGAGGACTCCAATTTTATAAATAAGAAATTGATTAAAATTACAAAAATAAGAAATTGAAACCCATACTTCTTTCTTGAAGAGAGAAAAAGTCTGAAGCGGAATGTTATTTCATTTAAACGAATTAAATCAAGTGATACGCAACTTTACAAGTAGTTAAAAAACTATTTAATTTATTAATAATTCATTATTATCGCTTAAAACTTCGAAGTCAAATCAATAATTTTGTTAGTCGTAGCCGACATCATGAAATAAGCCTCATTCCAATCCTTTCAGATGTTATTAGTTCAACTCTGGATAAAAGTTGCAAAGAGAACAAAGATTTTATATATACAGTTGGGTCTTTTCAATAAGAAAACCACTGCACTAAAAGAATTTCTATTTCAAGATCTGAAGCTTAAACTGTAAGTTAGAAAACAAGAGGAGCCAGACAGATTTAATATATTCTGAATATTACACACGTAAGGAAGTCTATAAAACTTATGCAATGTATACAAAGAAATATTTCATCGTAATAAAATTATTCAACGTATAACAAAATATTTCTTACATATATGTATAAGGTAATCATTCATTTCCTTCTTCTAAAATAGAAAATTGTTACAAATTTTCGATGCAAATATGAAAATCATACAATGTATCTTACCACCATAACACACCTTGTGGAAGTTTTGATGTGTTATTACATGCATAGAATAATGTTTATGATAGAGTATTAAATTTTGACAATGAACTCCGCTTTGTCCGAGGAACAATGTGTTTTTATGCGTTGGGCTTACTTCAGGAGATGATCCCGCTTCGATTCCTCCTACTCCCGTTTTCCGGAGCGGGTCTTATGAGATGAAACGTATCTCATTAATCTCATTCTTCGATGTGGAATTCCGATGAAACATGTGAATGCTAACCTGAAGACGAGACGTGACAAGAGGGGGGAGGCATTTCTACGGGGCACCAGGAAAGGCTTCTAAAGGAAGATCATTAATCATGCCCGCTATCCTCCTGATTTGACGCAGAACCAGAGAGGAATGGACGTCTTGGTGCACCGAAAAACGTTCCCAATTTGAATACTTTGGTGCTTCACTGAATTTCACGAATCGGATTAAAAAGGTGTAGAATTAGCGTAATTCGAGGGAAATAAATTCGAAGGAGGTAATCTTTTACTTAACTGTATTATGCTCACAATAATAGTATTAATATCTAATATATATATATATATATATATATATATATATATATAGTAGTTTTTATAAAATTCTACAATTTTTTTAACCAAGCATAAATTCATATTTTTAACTGTACACGTAAATCAAACTATGCAAAATCACATTTTTAAATTGTATAGTTTGTAATTGATGAAATTGTATAGTTTCAAACCTATCATTGTAAGTTATTTTAAGTTTTGGTTGAAGTTATATATAATCTTTTGAAGAGAGAGAATTTTGAAGTAAAATTAAATAGCAATAGAATAGGATTACTAATCTAATTGTACTAAGTGCACATTAATACTCTCTCTCTCTCTCTTTGCCATTTCCATAAGAAAACTATGTTCCTTTCTTGAAAGATATTTTTTTATATAATAAATAGAATAAGAATAATCATTTTAATTATCTTGGAGATGATTGTAACCACAATGAAACTAAAGTTTAGTTTCTTTATAGTAAAGGATATGTGTTAATTAGATATAGTCTCACGCTATGCTTTTTATTTCTACTATTCGTCTATATATACTTTATTATAAATTTACTAATAAAATTACTTTTTTATACTACTAAACATAACTATATACAAATACTTTACTTTTTTATACATAAAATAAACGGTTTTGCTGTAATTATAATGAAAATGATTTCAATCACAGCAAAACTGAAATATAGTTTCTTTTGTAAAGAAATTGATTTTCTAAAATAGATATATTCTTTCTCTATACTTTTCATTATTTCATTTATAGTTTATTAAAAAGACCTATTTAGTCTATCAATTTTAATAATCTAATTTATTTCACTTATGCCGACAAAGAAATCATACTGGTTATTATTCATATATTTACTTTTTATTATCTGAAGATACTACAGTCAAGTTTAATGCAGATTATGTGTACTTTCATTAAATGCAATTTCTAAATATGCCTAAATAAAGAGTTAAATTTTCTTTCATAGAATGTAACAAAGACCAAATAAATTTTATTTATTTTATTATTATTGAAAAATAATATTTATTTCATAAATAAAGCAATTTATGCTAATTTTAGGAAAACAACACTTATTTTATTTCTTGTGCACTAACTGAATAGCCAGAAATTCACAAGCTTTTAGTAATTAGATTTAACTAATCTTGAATGGCAACAAATTTTTCAGTTCTTATAGCATAAAAATGCCATTTTATTCCATAATTTTCTGAGTATAGCAATAATACAAAATTGATTATCATATTACAAATTTAAATTTATTATCACAGTAATCTAAGAAGTAATGCCTATTTTGTTAGGTTTTCTGAAATGTATTGAAATTAGAAAATAGAAATAGCTAGTTTTTTCTCTGTAAACTGACTATCTTTATTTCAAGGATTTTAAATTTACAATCTTATAAAGTTTTAAAAAATGCATTACTACTTCTCTATCTTTAAATTAATTAATCTTCAAAGCATATTTCTTTACTTTTAGAACACGGTCTTGTTGCAGAAGTTTTGTGTAGAATTTCCTGAGGTACGCCGACCGTCCAGAAAGAGCAACATTT
>JAPDSC010081648.1:72633-94955 GCA_026290005.1 Latrodectus geometricus | reverse complement strand
ATATATATATATATATATATATATATATATATATATATATATATATATATATATATAAAATTTCATTAGATTTTCCTATTTCTTACCACTTAATAGGATATTTATGTTATCAGATAATTCATAATTGTCAGTAATTAATTATAATCGATCACATGTGTTTTCTATTTCCTAAAATTATAACAAGATTTCTCCTTAAATTTTGAATTTATTTTGCTTATGCTGATAAATGTTGACATTGTTATTATTTAAATTTGTGAAGAAGTGATTCATTTTCATTTCGTTACAGGATAATATAGCAATACAACATTTTGTTGTAACTTAAATCCAACAAAGAAAATAGTTTAAATAGTATGACAATCCAATGCTAAGTTAGTTTTTGGAATCGAATTACATAGATTCTTCAACTAAACTAATCAATAAAATATTTTTTTTAAAAAAAGGTTAATTGAATGTATTAAGACAGTTTTAATTATATATTAATCAGTTTTTTTATAGCCTTCATTGCATTACGTCATTCGATCATTGCCTTTCGTTCATCTGAAAGAAAATGATTCCTTCCTTTAACGGCTGTAATTAACGTAGGTGATTATAAAACTATTAAGATTACATTGATATTGTCACTTGGAAACGTTATCAAAACTCAATTGCAGTTCGTTAATTTAATGTGTAAAATAATTCCATTATCGTTTTTGGAATTATCGACATGGATAGCATTTCGACGATTAAAACTCGCAGAAAAGTTTTAATGATTTCTGTTAATTTCATTAAAAAAATAAACCGAATAACGTTTTAAAATACTAAAACGCTTCACAATTAATGCATAAACCTTTATATAAGAATTTTAATGATATTATCATTTGAATACAATTTTAAAATTCAATTACATTTCTCATTTATTATACGAGAAGTAACTTTTATAGTTATCATAACTATTTTCATAAAATCCTATTTCGAAGGTGTTAGCTTTCAGTGAATGTCTTATGTATATGAGTTAGTTTCAAATGAAAATTTTTAATTAACTAAATATCGTAAAATCTTTTCAGCTAATACAAAAGCTCTCTATTAAAACTAAATTGATATTATAGATTGAAAATATTATCAAATTTCAATTAAAGTTCATTTATGATAATATGGAAACATTCCCTTATGATTTTCAGAATTATTTTCAGTGATTTTATATTGAAGATGGAGGTTTGCGGTGGAAGTTTTATTCACTTGAGTTATTTTCATTTAAAATTCAATTTAAATAACATTTTCAATCATATAAATTAAATAACATTTATACGTAACACTCTTTCATGACATATTCATCAATCAAGTTACTTATTCAAATAAATTCTTCAAATTAACTAACATTTCTACATTTTGATTCAACCTCAACAATTTCAAAACAAATAAAATTTCATTTAAATTCTGTTATCAAATTAGCATATCAATCACAGTTCAACTAGTAAAATAGAACAAAAAATTTTGTGTGTGTTATCGTTTTCAGAACTATTTTCATAGATATCATTTCTCAGATGGAAGCTTGCGGTTTAAGTTTTATTCATTTAAGTTAGTTAAATATAAAACTTTTTTTTAAATAACATTCTTAGATTCTCACAGACTTTTCCCAGCTATTACATATTTATAACTATTAATTTTGCAATTACAGTATTATTTAGAAAAATTATCAAAAGTGAATCGTAGTTCGGTTATTATAAGAGAATAAAAAAATCACTATTGTTTTCAGAACTGTTTCAGAACACATTTTCTTTTTTATAATAGAATAAAATACCTTGTGTGTTATCGTTTTCAGAACTATTTTCATAGATATCATTTCTTATATGAAAGTTTGTTGTGTGTGAAAGTTTTATTTATTTTATTTACTTTCATACAGAATTGGAATCCAATAACATTCTCAAACTTCTTAGGCAATCTATAAACATTTCTATTAAAATTGAAATGATATTATCATCTGAATACTTTATCAAAATTCAGTCACAGTTCAGATATTATAATATGGAAAGAATTTCATTATCGTTTCAGGATTTTTTTATGGATACCATTTCGAAGATGGAAGCGTGCTGCGAAAGTTTTATTCATTTGAGTTACTTTCATATGGAATTCGAATCAAAGAACGTCCTCAAATACCCGAAGTCATCTCAGCCGATACATAAGCCTTTCTCCAAAAGATTCTTTTTTTCCGGAACGGCCTGATTAATGAGCCGCTGATAAATATCCGACAGTTGCATAAAAGCCAGATGAATTACATCGGATCCTGAAACTCGATGGTTGCCCTCAAAATTTCTTTCTGGAATTCAAACGTCTCCCTCTCTCTCACTTTCACTGCATCACCCCTGAGCTCTTTGATGGATCTCATTCATCCCTTGCAGCATGGGAAACTTCGGTACCGCGCATTATTTCCTTCTCCACGACTCAAACGTGGTGGAAGGAAAGGGATTTGCCTTTTTTCCTCTTACTATACCTCTGGGGTACATATCTAAGCTCGTCTCGAATTAGTACGCAGAGCCTCGCAAGAGTTCACTTTAACTGTAATGGTATGCCACACGGTTTTAAACCGGCCAGGTTTACAGCACCCGTGGGGCGCCGGAAGTGGCTTAGGCTTGGTTTCAAGAAATCCAAATGTGTGCTGCGCGATGCATTATTTGTTTTTTTCGAAGTAAACAATAAAAAAAAATTATCGAATACGTGCCTCAAAAATGGCGGCTTAAGTCAACAGGAAATAGTACTCTAATGTTTCTCAGAGACCGAAAAAATAAGAAGGTTGAATCACATTTAAAAATTTACGAAGAGTAAAACGCGAAATTGTGTACTGGATTGTTTACGAGTGTTTTGGTGTGTATTTTTTCTTAATTCAATTCTATAGCTTATCAATTTTCTGTTCTGTTATAAGTCGATAGATAAAAAGAAAGGAAATTTTTCGAAGCTACTTTTTATTAACAATTCTATTATAAATTCAATTATAAACAATTCTCAAAAAAATAATTTTTTTGCACATTGGATCATCATGAAACGACTGTCATCTAATGAACAATGTTGTTACTGTAAAAGTAAATTCAAAGTATACAGCATATTTGAACCACATATGTATCAGAATTGGAATAATTCTTAGAATATTTTTTAAAGAAAACATATTTTTCTCCACATACACATCTTTTACATAATGTTGTCAAGTTAAATTTTGCTAAGAAATTGTCACATACAACTAAAAATTTATAAACAGCTGACAGCTGATATAGATTTATAAATTTCAGTTTAATATATATATATATATATATATATTATACGTGGGTGTGTTTGTGTATGTGTGTGATTAGAAAAAAAAGTAAAGAAAATTATAAGGACCAATATTTCGCAGTAAAACATATAGTATTAGTTTATCTAAAAATTCTCATCGTTTGCGTATTTAAATTCTGCATAAGAAACGTTAATTACCTTAGATCAACTTGAACCATTTTACTTATGTTGAGTTGTCAATGTCTGCGGTGTTAGTCAAGGTTATTGAAATGAAATAAATATGTTACTGTTTCAGAAAGGGTTCTTTCCGAATAGCTAGTGAAAAAGCTGCAAACAAATATAACAATATAGATATAAGTTACTTTAAAACTTTTCTATAAGTAAGAATTTTCAGTAGCAATAATTCAGGATACTCAACATTGAAGAATAATATGATAATAAATTTTAGTTTATCTTGAATTCATCTTTTTTATTAACACTACAAAATCTTTGGAAAACTTTATAGTTACTGCCACTTATCACTCACAGATCATCTGCTTTAACCCTCTACCACATTTTGCATAGTACAGGTATAAACTTTAATCGTATTCAAAGAGCTATAGGACTGATAACTCCTGCAACTATAGGACCTTTCACACCTTAGTAGAATATCTCACAACTTAAAATAATTTTTATATTCATTCAGTTTATTGAATGAGAAACATTTGTGGATATTCAAAAATTGTGAATTGCACGTGTTGATTGCATAAAATCTAAGAGCAAGCAAAACACAGAGAGTAAAACATTTCTTCAAATTTATTACATGAGTAAGTTTTAGGTTTGACTTGGTAATTAATTACGTGCTTGGAGAAGATTAATATAATTAATCGCTCAATCAAAGGAATAAACTATTACAATAATTTTGTCTTCTTCAAAAGAATTATCCCCAAGAACTTGATATTTTTCTAGTTAAATTTGGAGATGGTGGAGCTTATTTGGAGTCTTATTACTCTAAAAGTTTGGGAATGGAAAGTTAGTGATCTTTCATTTGTATTTGATCTCTTAGACTGGAATTTTGGAAGATGTTGGATTGGATTTAATAGTTGCATCTGATGATAACCTAGACCATTTAATGTATCACCTCTTTATAAAGTTCTCAAGAGTACCAATTATGAATGCCAGTCCATGTCATGGGTACCAATGGTCTTTATTTATTGCGGACGACACACAAGCAAACTTTAATATAAACCTATTGACAATCTCCATCATAGTCTAATTTCTTTGAATCATCAATTAATATCACATAAATGCTACATCAGTAAGAGAAATTTTAAAATCTGTTTCTAAAGTCTTATGAGTAAAATTGTTGTTACTCTGCATTTCACAGCATTTTTGGGATTTTCTTATCTGTATCTTTATTTATTTAGCTTTAAGTTTTTGCTTAGGTTTTTTCTTTGTGATTGTAAGTGCTCAGAATATTCTCAAAAGTAAATTATTACTTTACTTATTCAAATGTTTTTTTACCTTGAAAGAGCAAATTTACCATTAATTTATTTTTGAATATAGGATTAAATTTTAAAATACCAAAAGATTGTAGCTAATCAGCTAAGTTCATCGCTTATATATATTCGAAATGAAATTTACATATTGAACGGGAAGATCCTTCTCATATAACCAGCATATTTAATTGTTCTTTTGGTTATTTTTTAATTTTTTTAAGAAATTTATGTTACTATTACTAATTCTTAGCAATAATTTCAGTTAAAATTAGAAACAGAATTGTAATTATTTTAAATGTAAGAATATATGTGAAAGCTTTGTAAATGTTGAATAATGCATGACCAATTAAATAATATACTTGATTAATTTGAACTACAAGCTACTTAAGTTATAATAAATACTCTTCCTTCATTTGATATATCTTATCTTTAAATTTCTTACATATTTTTGTGTGTCCTGATCTTGTTTTCGGACTATATGATTCTCAAAGTATTTACAAAGAAAGAGTGGAAGAATCAACATACACTTGGAATTAATATTAACGAAACTAAGCCAAATAATGATGACTTCAAAATACCGTTCATCATTGCTTTTATAACATGATAAGAATGTTTTTCTAATATTAAAGCTTTCATTAGAGTAATCTGCATATTATTTAAATGAATAAAATATTAAAATTACGACTATAAAGTATTAAAAAACGAAATCAACCATAAAATGACATAATTCTCCATTGTAGCTTCAATTTTTATATGAATAACAAGTGAAATTCTAAAATTCAATTTAAAGTTGTCTAAAAACGCTAACTTTTAAGTTATATTTACAGCCAAATCAGTTTTTAACGATGTTAAAATGGAAAAAAAAGTGTCAGATTTAATTATATTGCAAATATAGTTGTTTTTATGCAGAAAAAAGATACGCTGAATTCTGCTTGCACTGTTCTCTAAATTATGCTTCGACAACACAACGTTGAAATAGCAGTATTTTTTTTCTTCTTTTTTTTTTTTTTGCATGCAGGCATGCAGGGATAGTTCCCTTAACACATTTGAATTTTTGAAATGTTTATCGAAATCGTCTTTGATTGTGCACCATCTTCTTTGTTTGCAATAGAGCATTGGGTAAAATTTTAAAAACATCTATTTTTGACTATTTGGTGAATTTTCTTGCGATAAGATAGTTGCCAAAATATGAGTAACAAAATGGCCGCTAAACAAAAGCTAAATAAAGACAAAATTAGGTGTTATCTCGCATTGCTATCATCAAACATAAATAATTTAAGTGAATAATTCCTTTCAATACAGCTAAGTTAATTAACAATTTTTATATATTTTAGGAGATAAGAGCTTTGTAATTTACTATGGATACCAGGTTTGAATAACAAAGTTACACGAAATTAAATTTCATCCCTAAATTTTCTCTAAATCAAGAAAAACCGACTTTAACTGAATCTGATTATATATTCATAGGACATAGTAATCATTTATTGGATTAAATTATATTAAAATGGATTACATTAAAATCTCGTGTTGCTTTCAGCATTAGAAAGTTATTATTAATTATCTATTGCGTCAGAAATTTATGCGTAATAGATGAAAATTTATATTTAAAATGTATGATCAGATTAAGATATGATGTAGTATCAGAATCACATAAATGTTATAAACTTGCTTTAATTCAATTGATATGTCTCTGAAAAAGTTTGAACTTTAAAATACAATTATTTTTATGATTTGCACTTATTTATTAATTTTATAAATGTATGATTTGTAGATTTTCATTCTTTTCTTGTGTTGCAATTTTTTAATATTTTGAATTGATTCCATAAAATTGCTATTTTAATATAATTAAAAATAATGCATTTTTAATAATATTCCAAAATGTTGATTGAGGAAAATATTTTTAATGTAAGAATTATACAAAATAGCAGTAGGAATTCCCTTGAATCCCAAAGATATAATTGTAATTACATCCTTAGGATATAATTGCAATATAAGTTATAATTGTAAACTTATAATTATATCTTCGAGAATAAAATTTGCATTAAATTATACCTTAGGGACTAAAAGTTGAGTTGAATTACAGTATCAATTATCTAAAGGAGTAAAATTTATATTAAAACTATATCTTAGGGAATAAGATATAATTGAGCACATATAAGCTTATATTTATTAAAAGTTAATAGAAAAATCTTATATGTTCTTGCTGCACTTGTTAATAACGCCTTTAACAAAGAAGTATTTGGTCCAAAAATATGAGTTAATGGCATTAAAAAGGGGAACAATAAAAAAAATTCTATTAGCTATAATTCAATCAAAAATCTTTATTTTGAGTTTAATTTAAATGTACTTTTAAATTGATTCATGATTTAATGTAAAATCCAATTTGCGTGCAACAAAACTTATTTTATAATAATTGGAAAAATATTGCTTCTTGCTCAAAAACATTGAGTAATAGAATCCTATTTCCCCACTGAGAAATGCTTCCTAATTTAGAAATAATAAAGTTGAAATACCTAGAAAATTTATTTCAATCATGAAATCGCAACTCGAAAAATTGGATAGCTGCGTTTCAGAGTTTCATTTTACTTTCTTCTCCTCAAAAATGAACTCTTTCTTTCATCTACTCAAAATGGAGTTTGATTGAAAGAGAGTTTCCAATTTCGGCCTCAAATCGGAAGAATTTCTCAAACACACGCGACACCGTACAAGAGGATTTGAAGGAAGTGGAATCTGATACCCGGAACGGGTGTGAGAAAAGACACAAGGATGCCGGCTTCTTTTCACTTTCAGCCAAATTTCTCCAGGGATCATCGAAGAATCACGAGAAACAAGCGCCGAGAGGGTTTCAAAAGATACACGTTGAAAACTTTATCATGTCTTCAGACTTTACTCTCACAGTAACAGCTCTTGAGACTTCTCAAATCTGGTAAGAGGATCCATGAAAATCGCCACGAATATCCTATTTTTGTGCCAAAGAATAAGTATAGCAATCCTGGGTAGCTTCTGATCTTGAGTTTGTGGTTTTCCTATGAAAAATCAGAACTTTTTACTCTACAAAAGATACTTTTTTGATATATCAAATCGGTTAAATTATGGCTACACAACTTGTCAACTATTTTTAGCAATATCTCATAGATCCCCCAAATTATTTGTTGTATATTTTGACTTTGCTTGGCATTAAATGTTATCTAATTATATTTGTTTTATCTCATCATAATTAAATATAGATTAATATCTTCTTTATTTGTTGTAATGCATATTATTTACAATATTTTTTGGGTATTATGAATTAGCGTGGTCGATAGAATACTTAAGTATTTGCTTAAAATTAGTGTCTCCTTATTTTAAATATCAATTTTTGACAATTATAAATAATAAATTAAAGAATAGTTATGTGAAAATATTGAATGATATAGACTATCGCTGTTGACATATTAATAAATTTTGTATCTTATCTGAAATATATCATTTTATTTTTATGCATAACAATTTTGTATTTTTTTTTCTGTTCAATGAATTTTAATTGTGAATGCTCATCTTCTTCTGTTAATCGAACATTTTTAAGAAAAGTAATGTATTGAAATTCATTATTTTCCTATATGTAGACGAATTACGTATATTAAATTCGATTCGTAATCATATATATGTATATATAAAGGAATTTATTTTCCAAAAATAGAATACCAAATTTTCTTTTTCTTTGACTATAAAGATACTGAAATTATGATAATTAATTCATCAATTTTAAAACCGTTAATTTGGCATTCTAAAATAAATGCTGTTAATTTTTGATTATTCTGTAGAATGGAATATGGGTATTCATTTTCAACGACATATACTAGTAAAAGAAATTGTTGTTTTGCGTTAAATCTGTATTTAATCATACTAAAATGTATTTGGTAATTATTAAATAAAAATTACAGTTTTAATGTTAACTAAACATGGTTGAGAAAAAATCATATAAATTACGTAAAACTTAAGAAACAGGTGGTGTTTCTGCCATAACTTAGCGAGAAATCATCTGAAGGACTTGGAATTCAGACATGAAACACTTCATTTTGTACTTAAAGAATGACGAAAGCATAGCTGCACAAAATTGAATACAATGCATACAGTATGGAATCAAACAAAAATAGGCTTTATTGAACTGACAGTATTCCTGCACAAGACAATCTGACCAAGAGGAACAATAACAAATAGATGTTCCTTGGTATGAAACATGCCCTCCCCTAACTGCAATGGTTACTGCGCACCGTCTCCGCATACAAAGCATCAGATTGTTTAGCAGTTCTTGTAGTAAGAGTGTCCATTCCTCAATCAGCATCTGTTTCAGTTGCTAAGTGTTCCCCGGGGGATGCAATCGTGGTGCAATGATTCTCCCCTAAACATCCCACACATTTTCTATGGGATTTAAATCAGGGAAGTACGCTGGCCAATCCTGCAGGTGAAAAAAACCCGAAAACAGTATGCAAGTGCCATTGCTCAGCAACTGTGTAGAGCAACGGGGTGACAACTGTCGTGGTTTACTGTGGTCAGAACCTTCACAAAGGTGGCCTATCCACCCTCCGTCCCGAACGATGCATTCCGTTGACAGCTCGCCATCTGCGGCACCATTTAGAGTATTGCAAATAGTAAAAAAACTGGACACCTGATCAATGGAGTCACGTCCTCTTCACAGATGAGAGTCGTTTCATTGCCACAAGCGATTCTCAACGCCAATTTGATTTGGAGAGAGGTTAGGACACGGTTTCACCCCAGTAACATAAAGGAAATACACCGTTATAGTGGTCCTGGAGTTCTCGTCTGGTGAGGCTTTATGCTGAAAGGGCGGACTGAGCTCCAGGTTTTTGACAGAGGTTCTGTAACCGGATATCACTATTGTCAGTAAGTAATCCTTCTCCATGTGCATCTGCTCCGATGTGCCTTTGGAGCAGATTTCATTTTTTGGGGTGACAATGCATGGACACATCGGACTCCTGCTATTCAGAAGCTACTGAAAAGTCAAGACTTCACCCGATTAGATTGGCCAGCGTACTCCCCTGATTTAAATCCCATAGAACATGTATGGGGGACTTTGGGGAGGCGCATTGTGGCACGATTGCATCCCCAGACTAACACGCAGCAACTTAAACAGATGCTGATTGAGGAATGGTCACTCTTACCTCAAGAAACTCTGGACAATCTGGTGCTGAATATGGGGAAATGGTGGGAAGCAACCATTGCAGTAAGAAGAGGGCATATCACATACTAAGGAACATCTTTTTGTTATTGTTCCTCTTCGACAGGTGATCTTGTGCAAGGATACTGTGAATTCAATAAAGCTTATTTTTGTTTGATTCCGTACAGTATACACTGTATTCATTTTTGTGCAACTAAGCTTTCATCATCCTTAAAGATGTATCTCATTATTATTTCAAAATGATGTATCTCATATCTAAATTTCATGTCCCTCAGATGATTTCTCGCGGTGTTATGGCAAAAAACTACCTGTTGCTTAAGTTTTCCATACCAATGTATAACACAACTTTCTAAAGTATATATAAAAAGCTCAGCAAAAATTGATTTCATGTTTAAATACAGTGAAATTATATATATATGATGTCAGTATTTAAGAATCCCCAACCGTATGCAATTTTTAAAAAACATTTACTACTATATTACCCAGGGAAAAGGAGATAAATGTGAAAAATTGGGATGCATAAAAGAAACCGTATGGATAATTCATAAAATGGTGTTAAACAGGATGAATAACGTGAAGTGATCTCCTTGTTAAATGGATATAATATGAAAGCTATTGTTGTATTTGAAAAACAAGAAAATGAATTTAGATTCATTTCCTTGTTTCTATGTTAACCAAACTTAGTCAATTTATGAAGATAAGGAAATGCTTTTAGATTCATTTTCTTATCTTCAAATTTTTCATGTAGACTTATAATTGATTTCCTATGGAAGGTGCATGCATATTTTAAAAAGTTATTTATTTGCATTCTTATACATACTATAAGTAATATGACTATAGCTGCTATGTCTGTAGGTACAATGAATATAGCACTAGCGATTTGTATTATGGTATACAATAGATACGATGACTTCAATATTAAAAATGTCTATTACTCTGAACTGCAGCATGCAAAAACTGGTGTTAGAAGTGTGCTTACTGAGTGAGAAAAAGATAATTAGTTGGCTTTCACTAACAAAATTTCAACAAGAGAATTGTATTAATGTATCAAAAAACAGCGAAAATAGCGTCATCTGTAAGTCTTGTAAAGATGAAGGAGTATTCATTATTAACACAGTGCAATTTTGATCTCACATTTGAAAATACAGCTATCTTTTTCACAATATTACATTTTCCATCGGGTTCAAGTTTTCAGTGTTTAGATGATTCAATCTAAAAATTATAAAAGTCCTTCCATTCAACAATCAGACAAATTATGAATTCTTAAATTTATAATTATCGTGGATATAATCTACTAAGTTTGAGTTAGTGAAAAAACGTTATCACTAAATAAAAACTCTGAGAAAAAGTAGAGTTCTACTTTTCTACTTATTCCAAAACACTAAACCATATTCATTTCATTTTTTCTATTGTAGAGTGTCTGTCTAATAAATTAAGATTAAAGAGTCTATAGAAATTTTAAAAATATTCAATAAATAGAAAATTTAATTACAAAGATATTTTAATTCTTCAGCAAATTCGATGTCTCCAAGAATGGAATGTCACTCGTTGTGAGAAATACATAAAAAATAAATAAAATAAGGAAAATTGTCTGTATACTAGTTTATTAAGTACAAAATAAAATGTTTTATCCATACAATCAATAAATATTACCATGAGTAGTTAATTTATATTTGAATTTGGGAAACAGTGCATCAATAAATTTAAATAAAGGAATCAATAAGCCTCATAAGAACTTCACCAATGCATTAGAAAACAAATTAATAAATTTTCTGATTATTAATTTTCATTTGACTTTGATTTGATGTCTTAAGTATTTATGAATGCAGAAACATATTTCTCAAAGATGCTTTTCTTTACTCCAGTGGTTCATAAATTTGGAAACGTTTTCTGGCAAAAGTGAGTCAGTAGTTTGAATTTTCTTCTATGATTATGGAAGGAGTTATTTCCATATACATTAAAACAATTTTACTTTTCTCACAATTTCACCATTACTAAGTTTCTTAATGCATTATCCATTTAGGCGAAAACTAAACGAACAAACCTGCTTTAAAGAATATTTTTCCCCATGCGGAATACTTCCAAGACAAGCGTTTGCTTTTTGAATTACCAGGACAAATATAGAAATGCAAATGGATATGCGTAGACCGTTAAATATGCATTGCTATCCTTTAGGAAGAAATGCAAATTTTGATGCATTAACATTTCAAAAGGAATTTTGTTTTTATCTGAGCAATTTTGCTGTTTAAAATTAACTCAACATCTCTGATTTTAATAATATTTATTTGAAACTGGTAGGTTTTTCATTGATAACTCATTTTGAAATTTCTTCTTTTCAAATTATACATTCAAATTTATTCTTTGTTTCAAGAAATGGGATCACATAAGATTGAAAATACATTGTTCATTCATATTGAATTATCATAGTCATGAAAATGATAATTTACATTAATGTTGTCTACATTTTTATTTATAGAACGCATTTATAATGACGTATATTTCAGATTCAGATATGTGTGTACAAATAAGCATTTAAATTTGTAAGATTAAGTGGCTTTATTTATTTTCTTCAAAAACAAATTCTGCCATTCTGTGCTATTTTTAGTCCATAGAAATGTGCGAGCAAATTATACATTATATTCACAGGCTGGTTGTGAATGTAAAGTTTTCTCCTATTTTTATTTTCTAGTTTATATATGATATGTGCTAGTTTATATATGAAAATGGATTTTATGGTTATCATTTACAGGTTCTTAATAAAATTCATGACGTTTACATTCTTTTTAGGGATTTAAAATAAGTTTTTATGAATAATTTATAGTAAAACTAAATAATATTAAGCATTTCTATAACATTAATTATAACAACTTATTAAAGATAAAAAATCAGCTACAATAGTTTGTATGTATTTTTCATATATTGCATTTTTAAGCATGGTTTACATTGTACTTATCAAATTTGAAAGGGAATAATCTGAAATTTACAATTTTGATTTTTGCAATCTTGACAATTATTTGTAATATGCTTATTAGAAATGTCTATGGAAATACTTTTCTATAAAAGTATATTGAGAATTTTATATAAAGAATTATGTAACAATAGTATAAGCAAGCTATTTCAATAATATTGAATATTTTATATTTCTTATATAATGAAACAATCTTCAGAACAATTTCATTATTGCCAATCTAATTAATAATTCCAACTTACATGAAAGAAAATAAAATATTTAGATATTTTGCACCATTTCTCCTAATGTAGGTAGACTCAATCAGTTTAAACATTATGAAACCTGAAAGCGTATTATAATATATTATAATATGCTATCATCTTTCTAATCTCAGTAGCATTTTCTAGTTCAGATCTTGTGATATCATCTACATTTTAAACGGCAGAACCTTTATTAATAATTCGATGTTAATTTATAATTGAATATTTTTCTGCCGTCATATTTAATTTTGTTAAGTGAAAAAATAAATTAATGTTATTTTGCTTATCATTGATAAAAGTGAACATTTGAGAAAGTTTTCGAATTAATAACCAATTATAATGGCTTATGATTTATTATGTTTATTAACATGATTATATCATGTAGTAATACTTATAATAAAGCACGCGTGTTATTATTATTATTAATATGCAATTATTGTTATTAACATATTATATGTAATTTTTATAACAATCTTTGCGTATCAAGGAAATCATAATAATTTATATGATATCATATTGATTACACTAAATTACTTGTAAATAATATTTTTCTACTGATGACACATATTGATTGGTTTGAGTCTTCAGTAGAGCAGTTCACGCGTTTGATTCCTATCTAGCCTATGGATGTTTATAATGGTTAGAAATCCACTTTGAATGCTTTGAGGCACAGACGGATTCAGTCTTTTCATGCGAAAATGAACATAGGGCGCGAAGCAAACCAAAGTCATAATCAATGCTGAAACCTGCGAAGATGTCACAAATTATTTGACGATTAGATCAGACAGTTAATTTGCAAATTGATTTTTGTAGTACTTTGCAAATGATTGATAACTAGCCAGACGCTATAAGTGCTCTGAACCATTTTATAAGCTACGGAAACAGAGAATGGAATTAATACCAGGAACTACTGACCTGAAAGCCAAAGTGCTAACCAGTAAAAATAACAACCAGGCATTGAGCTTAATAGTATCAGGTCAAGTCTGTTTTCATCAAATAATAAATTCATATTTCAATACCATTTTGCAAATTGCATGTAAATAAATTTAACAGTTACCTCAAACAAAATGGTTGTTCCTTGTGTATTTAGATTGGCCCACTTCACATGCCAATTTTGCATTTTGATGATTGAGTCATATATTTATTTGACTTTTAAATGACGAGTTTACAAAACATTTTACTTTTAATGAAATTTAAATTGAAACACAAAATCCAAGGATTAAAAAAATTTTTGGAAGATTCCTAGAACGCAAACAGTTTTTTATTTATTATTTATTTATTTTTTATGTGACAGTCAAATGTGTAAATTTCTTTGATTTCTTAAAGCCTTATGACTTTTTGAATTATGTATAAGAATGTTTTTTTTTTTTTAAAAAAAAAAAAAAAAAAAAAAAAAAACATGTGGAAATTGAACTACTAAAAATTTGACATGTTTTCATTTAAAAATCAAAAATCTAGTTTCATTTTGAGCTGACTTTGTACACATTCATACTTTGCCTTTGAAATAAATATGATTGATCCATGAAAACTATATATTCCTTATAAGTTCAATGCATTAAATTTTTTTATACTCTTAATGTCTTTTTTTCTTCATTGTTTCACAGTAATAATGTTTAATTGCGTCCTGTAAACAGGTAAGGGAATATCGAAAATTTTATTATTATTTTTTTTTAAAATTGGTTATGTCGGGAATTTTTATGCCTACTTTATCTCCCAGAAAAGTCTAAATGCATGAGGTGTTTTTTATAATAATATTTAAACACTTAAGTTGTTTGATTTTTAGTATTTTATTGCTTACTAATTTAATGTGTCTTAAGTTGGCAATTTTTCATTTACTATTTAAAATACATTTGGTATAAAATAATAATAAATCGTTTAATAATTAATTTGGATATTTTCTTACGAATCAAAAAAAAATTCTCTAAAGGAACTGCATTTTAAAGTTTATTTCTTTGCTTCTAAAGTAACAATAAGATATTACGGTATTGAACTAATTAAAAAATAAAAATATATAGCAAACTCAAGAGAATATAAAATATTCTTCCTAAAATAATATTTTTATTCTTAAAATAAGATTTATATTTTCTCAAAGTGACAAAATTATTCCGTGAAGCATTTTGCATTGTAATTACTCAGACGAGATAATGAGAAGAAAAACCTAAATGAAACTTCTATGAAAAAACGTGACCATAGAAGAACTGGAAAGTTTTTGGAAAAAAAAAATCGCAAAAAAAACCTAATGCTAAATAAACGTTTACACATGCATAAAAATTGTGTGTTGTCATGTAGCAATATATTATTTAATATTTATGTCAATATCACTTAATGATGATGAGAACTAATAAAAATATAATAATTATTATAGATATTTGAGTAATGAATTTATAATATTTACGTCATTATTTTGAGAAAATTATGTTTATTTCTTCGAAACAATTACTGTCCATAAAAACAAAAGAAATAATTATCTTTAAAAATAAGGTGTTAAGTATAAATTTTCCATGATTTTTTACCTTTAGAAAAATCCTGTGATATTCAATAAAAACATTTTCTTAACTAGGAAACTGTCGTAAATATATTGTTTAGTGGCAGCTGAGAAACAAATATTCCTTTTGCAATTAAATATAAAATTTTATGTACACCACGATTATAGATTTAAAAAATTAAAAATCTTTATTTTACTTTTCTATCTGAATTTATTATCAAGAAATTAACTGCGTATAATCTGATGAAAATATACTAAATAAAATAATTAAAATGTATTTCCTAGTAGAATTTATCAAAAAACTTAGAAATATCTTTCATTGCTCTAATATTTTTTAATCTTTTGGCAAAATGTGTTATTTAACGAATTGATTTAACGAATTGACTGTTTTGATAACATGATTAAGAAAAATTATTACTGAATTTTGACCACAAATTTTAATATTTAAACTAAGCTTAATACAAAATTATTTATTAAATTAAACGCAAATTTCTTGTACTTAGATAGTAATGAGATGGTAATATTTCTTGAAAAGAATTGTCATTAAATACATTATATCATTTTCTCGTCATTATATCAATGCATGTACCTCAGAAATTCAGTTTTGCAAACACATTACAATTCAAGAAATTTTCAAAATACGTAGTCTCACTTTTTTTTCTTATAAGCATTTTTATCATAATGATATTAACTGAAAATTTATTTTCCATTTTAACTTACTGCACGCAACAACGTCCCATTTTATTTTAATCTTTGATCGAAATTAAGATAAGGATTATGAACTATAATCATTAGTATTTTACCAAGATTTAATGTAATATAATAAAAATTTCTACTTATTTTGAGAAGTCTTTTAATCAAAAAATAGTTATATAGAATACAAAAATAAGAAATTTCATTAATTTGATATTGCAAGTCATACAAATATATATTAGAGCTGTAAAGGAATGACCATTGAAAATATAAAAAAATGTCACATTAATCATCTTCAAAAATATCTTCAACGTAAGAGAAACAGATTTTATTTACAGACTTCAGTGCAGTAATTAATGTAAAAACAGAATACATGTAACTGATTTTTTCAATACTTTGAATAAATTTTTATTTTGTACCTATAAAAAATTCCTTGTTCGATTTACTCCCATCCGAAATTTTGTACGAGATTCAGTTAGAACATCTGCATGGAATAGTAATAAAGTTATATTAGCGCAGTTTCTAAGTCAATTTTCAATGGTGTCTAAAAAAATGGTTTCGAAAATTTAATGAAGCTTTAAATCTTATTTACACTGGATTCTCTCTCTGTAAAATTGCTAATTTCTATAGATGATCCTAATTTAAGCGATGTAACACATCTCCTGAACTCTGCTCACCATTAAAGTGCCACATTGGTTATCGAATGGTTACCCTCTTGTTGATTCAAACTAAACTTATAGCTTGGATGTTTGTAGGAGCTTGGAATCAATTTTAAGCCCAAGGTCTTGGTACAAAAAGCTCTTCTGTGTGAAAAATGTAATTTGAGTAACAAACCAAACCACATTTAGAGTGAAAAAATGGGTTGCTCTTTTTGTATACTGCGATACAAACGTAAATGGAAAGAGTAGCAAAATAATGTAAACGATACTCAAGTACCCCTTCTTTCTAGAACCTCACTGTCACCTTTTGCTACATACAATTTGTTTACTCAATTTTCCATAAATGACGCTTGCTGGAAGCTATACTGGAACGTGGATGAAGTGAGTCTCGATTGCAATATTTTATTATTTTGTAAGTAAAGAGAATTATGTAGATGTTCAGCAGATCTCATTTGATTTGATTTTAGCTTTGGAATATTAAAGACTTTACTACTTTATGGTGTAAAGCAACATATTTTAAAAAAAGCTACTTAAGTGATAACTATTTTTAAAAATTATCAATGTTTTTAACAAATTTACTCATTTCAGGAAAATTATCACAACGTTTTTTTTTTTTTTTTTTTTTTTTTTTTTTTTTACGAGAGATTATGTTACGATACTTTAATTTCATTACATTTATATCAAAACTCAGGTCTTCTCAAATATGTTATATACTATAATATCTATATTCTATAGTATATATAGCAATTATGGTATATTTTAAAGTTATCTAGATTTTCGGGCCTCATTCAAATTGATTTTAGATTTATAATTGATGAGATTTTACTATCTTATAGAGTAAAACAACGTTTTTATAAAGCTATATATATTATAAAGCTATGTAACTATTTTTAAAAATAATTATAATGTCTTTAATAAATTCACCCACCCGATGAAGTTACCTTTATGTTTTCCATTGAAAACTGTACTCCACAAAAATGGTAAACCAGTTTTCAATAAATTTAAATCAACATTCAGGTTTTTGCTTACATGTACTGTAATCGATAATAAAACAAATTACATAGAAACACCAATAAATAATTGCTTTCAGGTTGATGGAACTTCCTTAGCTTTAAAAATAATTTGCAACACTTTTTGAAATCACATAATAAATTGCTTAAGGAATATAAAACAAAACCATAAAAGTAAAAGAAAAGCAACAAACAAATTTTTAGTAAATCTTAAATTGAGATGTTTGGTGTGAGAGTTTGTATAGATACGCTGATCCTTTAACAATTTGAGAATTGCGAAAGAGTATCTGTTTGTGGAAGTGATGTCTTCCTTTCCTCAGTAACAACCAGTGAATGAGTCACTGAAACGGAAAAAAGAGATCTTCTTGTGTTTTTTTACGTTTCTTGATATTGACCGCATCTTCCTTCTGCTCAGGGGTAGAACTAAAGAGGAAGGGGTGGGAGAACGTTGGCGAGATAAAATTCAGCCAATATGGGAATTTTTTCTTTGATATTTTAAGGATATTTTCAAATAACTGGAAATGTTCTTGAATTTCAACACAGTGAAAACAAACATGATACAAGTCCTTTTTCTCCTCTATTTGAAGGGTTTACTTTCACTTCCCGTGTTTATAAAGAAGAGAGAATTGACTATCTAGCCTCTAGGAAAAACCTATGATTCGTTTTGAAATAAAAAACAGAAATATTTGTACTGCACACAAGTGAAGAATAGATTTTAATTTTTCAATGAAATAAATTATTGCTTTTGCATTTTTTTTATATTTGTGCAAAAAATTTTCGTTCCATTTAAAAATTGTGAATTTTATAGAAAAGAAGAATCCTGTACATGGATGCATTTTCTGTGAATTCATTCTCAAAAAAGAGTCATTCATTAAAAAATGAATACATATGAGTTAAAAACTCATGAAAATAGTATGGATTATCAGTAAGGATTTTAAAAGTAAATAGAAATCTCTATTTTATTTTTAAAAAAATAATAAAAAGCAAATTATTTGCTTTCTACAAAACGCTACCTAATTTCCTAATTCGGAAATCCATATCTTAATTTAATAATTAAGTTGTATTTCTTTATAAACATTTATTTAAAATATAATGATTATTTAACATTCAATCGGAATAATAAACATCCATATTTTCCAATTTAATATTTTTAAAGTATTTAAAAATAAAACTTCCTTATGTTTTGATCAGAATGAAAAAAATGTAAATGGTTAGACTTAATCATTTGTAATCATATTCATCATTTTTATACGTTAAGATATTGATATAAATAAAAGAAATTTAAAGTTGGTATATCATGAAATTAAGGAAATTGTGAGTATTTTATTGATGTTAATGAAAAAAACTCAAAACTAGTGATAATAATCACAGGTAAAAATCTCTCTCTTGTGTGTTGTAAATATATTTTCTAATTCTGTGTGTGGTTGGAAGTAGAAAAATATAATTTTTTATAACCATTCGTACTACAAAATTCGATTTTTATTCACTCGTATATTTCAAAGAGTATTTTAAAATATTTTTTCTTATTCTTACAGTTCAAAAGTGGAAATATTTAGATTTAAAGTCTGAAAGAAAAAGGTGTCTTATAATAGAGAGCAAGAGGAGGGTTGGCTTAGCTTAATGTCTAGACTTATAAAGATCACAATGTGTAACGCTTGGCATTATGGCTTGCTTATATAAATAACTTCAGTATACAAAAATTCTGATTTTTGCTGCCCAAGCATCATGACCACGAAAAGAGATGATTACGGCTTCTCTTTTTCTTTGGAAACAATAAGTTGAATTCTCCAAGGTTACCGTTCTCTGAGGTCTTCATGAGAATTGATTGTTTGCGTTCCATTTCCTTATGTGAGCTGTGAAAATAAAACAGTTCACCCACCTTGGAGATTTCTTTACAAACCAGTGAGTAATCATTTTCTTTACTGATGACTTCTAAATTAAATTCAGAGGCATTACAGCCTCTTAAGGACAAAGCTAACTGTGACCATATCTGTTTTCGTGACCGAGCTCTTTAGTGCAAAACATATGTTCCATTTAGGTAGTTAGTCTTATTCGAAACCCCAAATGTTTAATTCCAAAGCATGTTTGATGTTCACTTTTATCGATCCACTGAAGGGTGGAAAATTTGGGTCGACCTTGTTCATCCAGAGGATTTGTGGCTTGGGAGTGGAAAGTGTTATCTTTACATAACCGAGCTTAAGCAAAAACATTGATTCTTGAAATGATTTTATTAGAAGAGAAATAGGTACGTGTTTCTTGTTTTCCTAAGTCTAAAAATTAAACCACGATGAAAGGCCTTTTGATGATCAAGCCGATTTTAAGAGAAGATAATGTGACTAAAGTATAGTACATGGAGGGTATCCAAAAGGCCTGTATGTGTCTTCTCAGGAGTGTAGTTGTTCATGCTTTTTTTAATGGAAAACAACGTGTAATCACTTGGATCTGTCATCGTCGGCCACTTTAAAGGAAAAGATTATATTCCCCATGCTTTAATTGACTAAATGTATTTTAATCCAGCAAAACATCCTAGGTGCATTTTGAAGATACATGTAAAAACTCAAGTCCATCCAGATCCTAAACACAGACTAGATGAATAAATAAAATGAGTAGCAAATAGAATTTGGGTATACTGTTTTATTTAGACACGAATGGTGCCTGTATAATAGAAAAAAAATCGTGCCATTATTCATTTATGTATTTAATTTTTAGACTATTGTTACATATGAAAATGCTTGTACATTATAAAGAAGGCTTTCTTTTGTTCTATATTCTATGTTTAATTTTGCTAAAACTAAATTCCTTCCAACCCTGTCCATGAGTAAAAAGCCGATTATTCAAATCTACGTTTTTTTCTCAATAATAAAAATCTAGATTTTTTTTTTCAATATTGCTGCCAGGAATAGAAAGTATTCAAAAAAAAATTATAAATTTACAGCTAAACATTTCATAATTTTCTCTCTATTCATATAGTATTACAATCACATATTTTAAAAAATTCATGATTATGATATTTTTTAATCTTTCTAGTACGCTATCTGAAAATTTAAATTTTTTAGTTCTTTATTTCCTTTGAATTTGTTTTAAGCATTAATGAATAAGTATGGATGAATTATTTTTGTATCATTTAACATTTAGATAAAAATGATGAATTTACTTATAAAATTTATCAATTAATAAGTATAAAGAAATTAATTTAAAATGAAATGAATAAATAAAGTGGAAATTGTTTGTTTACATTCATCATCGTTATCTTGGTATATATTTCATCTTTAATCAATATAATTCGATTGAATTTAAAACTGACAGCAATCTAACTATAAATCAATACATAAACTCTCATTTATATAACAATAAGAGACAAAACACATAGACTATGATAAAGATCTTTTTTTTTTACTTAATAACATAGCCATAAGAAAATTGTCAATGTTTTTATATCCAATTCTACAACCTATAAATTTAATTTTTTCTCAGGCGAAATAACTTAAAATATAAATTCCTGATTATATTAGATTTTAAATACAAGAATTTATCAAGCTGTTAAAATTAGACTAATTTACTTAAATTTTGATTTTGAAGATTTATTTTATGTCATGAAATAATAAACTTTCGTACTTTCCTCACTGTATGAATACCTAGTTTGAAAAAAAATAATCTGTTGTTCTTAAATACTACATTGCCCATAATCACAGTTTCAATGCAGAGGGGTTATGATTTAATGTTTCACGAATTCCCGCTTTTTTGTCAAGCAACATCTATTAGCGATAAATAATGATCCGAGTTTCAATGGGGCATTAGTAACTATTACAGAGGAAACGAAAATATTCGAAAGAAGTCATTTTTGGTTTCTGTATGACTGACTTCTCGAGCACTTAAGAAGCTCAGCGAAGAAAACGGAGGATTCTAAAACAGTAATGAGTTGATTTGTTGGGCAGCCCTTTCGAGAAGAGTGTACAATCACCTTAGTGGGAAAAAAATGAAAGAGGGCGGGAAAAGGAAAGGGGTAAACAAAAAAATCGCAACTCCTGTTCTTTCTGGCAAGATGCATCGCTGTACATGCTCCATGTACTTCACAGGCCTAGTCTTGACAGAAGTAATTGTTGTAGCTTGAATAATGACGACCTGGGAAAAAATAAAGAAACACTAAAAAAGACAGAATAAAAGGAAAATACAAAGTAAAGAAAGGATCTCGTCTGAGTTTTGTGCTGCTTTTTCTTGATGCCCGATCGCCGTTTTCTGATGACAGATGGCGCTAATGTAGCTGCTTTGAAGTAAGGGATTACTATGACAAAACCCGCTGCTGCCCAACTTTTATGGGCACTTAACGGGAAAAGTCAGAATATGATATAAAGGAAAAAATTTATCATA
>JAPDSC010081648.1:47242-57303 GCA_026290005.1 Latrodectus geometricus | reverse complement strand
ACATAAAGAAATAAATAAGAGATAAAAATTCTCATTTCTCTATTAAAACAGTATAAAGATATATTGTGTCAAATAAAAAGATATGATACTCGATGTTAACAAAGTGAAACAAAATGCAATACTATAACTGCATAATAAAACATGAATTACTTTGCTCAAAACCCGTATCGATAAAAATATTTCTTTAGTTACATTTATTCAATTCAAAATACTTCTAATAATATTTTCATTCTGAATAAAAATGAAGAGGAATATATATACGTGTGATAAAGTTATCATGCACAAAAAGCAAGTAAATGATGAATACAAATAAAAATTCTATTTGTATCCTTTCTTGAATCATATTATTTCTTATAGCTAGAAATAAATTCTGAATAACAAAAATATTGCATCGTTATGCACCATAATCTGTAAAAAAAGTATGAATTTATTTTTATTCATGTACACAGATGCATGGAATAGTAACACTTTAATCATAAACAAAGTTAAGAGGTCTTCCTTTTTGTATTCAAACAAAAGAAGATACTAATAAAATCTAAGAAAATCTTATAATGGTTTGATTGATGCTAAATATTATCATATGTTCAATCAATTATCTTTCCTAATAGATGCAAAAAATTGTATGAAAGTAATATTGAAAAATAAAAATGTCTATTTCTTATTCATTTAAAATCATGAAATCCTTAATCAGAATGATTTCATGAAAAAGAAAGTAATAAAATAATATTATAAATAAATATATATATATATATATATATATATATATATATATATTAGGCATTTAATGTGTACTACTTACAACTCTCTTCCTAATATCTTTGGCCCATCATATTAAGGGTAAAATATATTATTTTTTAAATGATATATTAAATTACAAATTTAACAGAAAAAATAATAGAATAACTTTGAAACATGACAATTAGTGGATTGATTTCTTAATGTTTATAATATAAATATTTTCTGAGCTTACGTGATTACGCTAGTGAGGAATTGATAAAAATATAAGCCCATATATTAGTTTGGGGAAAAAGTTATCCATTATGTTTTCGGTAGACGTATGTAGTGATCGCTATCTCGTGAGGTATCTATCAAACAATTTCAGATTTATGCTCATTGGAAAGGTGACATTTGACACTAAAATATTCTCTTACGGTTTTTGGTTTGACTTATTCAGTTATGAGTACAAGGTTTTAAAAATAAATAATAACAAACAGAAAATTCGATACATTTTAGTTTTTCTTTTATAATAGCGAAAATGCTAACCAGGTGGCAGAAATTGTGAAAGGTGTTTATCGTCCTATATAAGACTGTAACAACCAGTTACGCACAATTTTGGTTTCGTGGATTCCATTTGGGTATTTGGATGCTAAAGATGCACCTCGCATGGATACAACATCGTCGAGAATGTCTATAAAATATCAAAAATTATCAAACTTGACAGCATGTCAGCACTCGTAGCTTCATACAAGACCTAAAAATCTACATGAAAACTGTTTTAAACCTTTTTACAAATCGAATCTGAAAGAAGTTACAAAAAGTTCACGTAAAAATAATGGATTTTTCCCCCAACCTAATATATGGTATAATAACATTCGATTTCTTAAGTATAAATTTTCTATCTACCAATAATTTCGTTTTATAGATAATAGTTTAGTGCTGCTTTAATTTTTCCTCAAATCAATGTATTAATATATTATGCATTAAAGTGAATTTCTCATTTATTTTTTCATCTGAGCTTAAAATGAGGAATCGTCTAAGAAAAATAACAATGGAACAACGTTTTAAATATTTCGGTATTCCACTTAAAAATCTCGTAAAAATACTCGTGTAGCAAATAAATTGAGTGAGGAATTCTAGAAAATAATAATTTTCACTTGGTAGTTTTCCTTTTTGAAAAAAACAAATGCTGCATTATAACTTGTTTTGGCAATAGCAAGTAAAATACAGATTAAAAAACTAACTAAATTTATAATATAATAGACAAGATTCTTTTATGTAACATATTTTCTTTTAACTTCATTTAAAATTTTTAAAAATATAAAAAATTACCATCTTCGTATTTTATTTAAGGTTGGAAGTACTATTTGGCAACTTTGTCACTTTTGTTACTGAAATGAAAATTGATTCTTCAGTTTTTAGTCTCAAATATATTGATTGTATCTCAACACATTCTTCGAAGGATTGCAGCTGAACTTCTTTATTTTTAACTTGATATTTCTAACAATAAGGACTTCGAACAATTGGATTAAACAAATATTTCTAGCAACTGGATTTAACATTCCCGTTAATGCGTTAAACACTAAATTTAATCGTAAAAAATATTAATTTTCCTTGATCCTGCAGATAATTTTGAACCAACAATCAATCATATTATAAAACTCATATTTTACAAGAAACATTCATTTTCAAAATTAAAATTACAATACATTTCCTGGATTGAAAATTCCTCCTTTTTCATTTTCCAAACATTATTCAAGTCTGAAAGATCGCATGAAATTTAAATGCATTTTCAAATGACAAAACTGTTTCTCTCTCACAAATTCAATAAATTCTTCCTCACAAAATTTTGAAATTATTGTAATAACATATAAATATACTATTTTATCTCTTCTTATAGTAAATCGTATTTAAAAAAAATGCAAAAGTTAATTTCTTATGCAGATAAAGCTTGTGTGTGTGTGGATTGATAATATGTTTATAATTATTGTTAATATGCAAAAACTTCAATTTAAAATGAAAAAAAAAATATCAATGAAAATATGGAATGTAAATTTGTTCTAGAAATTCGTACGGAATTTTAAAAATGCATTTTCCTAAATTATAAAATAATTTGAAAACCAAACCCAATTTCCTTGTTTCAATGCCTTTATTCATTACCATAAGTTCATGTTAGAGATTATTTGATTTTTAAATAATTAGACTTTAAAAAATTTAATGTTAAATTAAAATAAAATATTAAATTGGAAATATGTACATAGAAGTCCATGTAGTTGTATAAAGATGATTAAAGTGCTTTGCTAGGAAATTTCCTGTAAATGTCTACAACTGACGATATAATGGCAAAGCATTACCTTCTTAACCAGTCGAGAAAATTTATTTACTCATCCATTTTACCTTGCAGTGAAGCCTGTTTTATTATTCCATTAAGTTCCTTAGCCATTTTAAGACTTTCAGGAATTTTAAGTGTCCAACATATTATGTATGCAGGAGTAACCAAAACAAGCGTTGCTCTTCCCGAGACTCTGAATATTTAAACCGTCTCAAAATCCCCTTACACGAAAGACAACTCATGCTTCGTGTGCACGGATCCATGCACTTGATGTATCATGCAGGGTGCCACTGTTTGAACCTAGGCAGCAGTGCCCCTCTCGGTCACTTAAGACTCATTTAGACGCCGGATGTCATCATCGCACCGCGATAAGACAAGTCTTTTACAGGGATGGGAAGTATCCGGGATCATCCCCCCCTCCCTTAGACCACAGTGCATATGAAGTAGCCACAACAGTGTTCTCCTTCCCCAACAGCTTTGACAAATGCGGCATTTAGAATGTTGCACTGTACTAATTAATGCTTCCTATCTCTCTAACTGAGCTTCCGATCACATCATTGTTGATTGCGGTTGTCTGCCATTGTGTAACTTAATTCACGCCAAATTAGTTGTTTTACACGCACACGATTTCAAAATAGCTGCCCATGTGAGAACCTGTAAGCTCTACATCAGAATGTTAGGATAATATAACATAATGTTATATATATATATATATATATATATATATATATATATATATATATATACAGAGAGAGAGAGTGAGATTGAAAATTTTATATTTTTCAATTGATTGAACCTATACTATTTCATTAATATATTCAAAACTAAGTTTTTTTTATTAAATTTTGAAAAAAATTCAAAAACAGCAGCAAACATTAATTTAAAATTTTAAAACTCTATGCAATATAATTAAAAATCGTCAGTGAAAAGCTTAAGTGTAGAATTTATACATTCGACGCAATTGAATTTAACGGAAACATTGTAGACGTCTCTTATTTTTATTATTTAAATTTCTGAGAAATGAAACTTCAAATATTTGAGACTGATTTCATATATGAAAAATTTTTGTTATACAGCGATATATATATTCCGTGTGTTAAATAGAAATCTCTGTGAAAATACTCAGAAACTATATTCAATGAGTAGTCTGAAGCTGATTCAACTAAATTAAATTCTGCATTATTTGCTTAGAAAACTGCTTCATTTCAAAACAATAATTTACAATTTTGAAAAGAACTATTGAATAGTATAATAACAATAATGCTCATGTTACATTTCTTGAACCATTCATTTTTAAACATTGTGATTGTGGTTAATGATTAGTTTGTCTTTAACGAAGAGGAAACAATAGACTTATATGGAATTAATTGTGCCTAAGATTTGAGTAGGCATGTAATTTATTGCATAATTTCCTGAATCTTATTATTATGAGCTTGTCAATTTCATGTAAAATATAAATTAGAATGAAAATTTGTGTAGAAAAGCTTATTTTCACAACATGAAATTATCATTATTTGAAATCTCTGAATATAAATTCTAAGTGATGGGATAGTGATTTCTTAGAAAACTTAGATTAAACCAGTTCAACCTTATAAGTATTATAGTAAAATTTCTTTAAGTTTTGTTCTTCACTAGATACATATTATAAAAATAATTAGTTTCTTAGATTTCATTAAATTAAGTCTTAATAGTTTATTAAATGAAACAATATGTCATTGGATTGTGTTTCTACCAAAAAACGCCTCACAGCGAAAGGACATCCCCGCTCCAAGAAAGAATGCAACACTAAGTAATTCTTTTCCTTCTTGGCACTTAATGACTGGTCGGTCAAAGGTTTCCGGCCATTGCGCTCTCTCATTGTTGTCCAGAGATATCTGCCACTTAATCATTTACAGAAGGGCTCTCGATGTATCACGGCAGTGCTGAGATATCAGAAGCACTTTAGCATTTGGGATATCTATAGTTTGGGAATAGAAACTATAAGCCTAACACTTCCTTATATAAAAATATATACATTATTCTAAATTTTTAACCATTTACAATACTGTTTTCGTTATATTTAAAATCGTCATCATTTCCTGTTAAAAAATACTTCTTAATAATAGATAAAAATTAATAACTAAATATTTTTAATAATTTTAGAAGTCAACAGAATATATATAATAAAGATTTGTGGTCTTGTGGCAGCCACAGATCATTGATGTACAAACCCACGATGTTTGTTCCTCCTGCTGGACAATGTCCACATAACCTTTCATCCCTTCAGTGGATTGATAAAACTGAGCACCAAACATGCTTTGGTACTAAGTTCTGGTGATTTCACAATTAGTTGACCAACTAACAGGTGACATATGCTTCGCATCTTCAGAAAACAGGTATGGGCTGTCGTGTCACCAAGTTTAGTTTAGTTTTGTATGAATATAAGTATTAAATTATTCATAAAATACATATTCTAATTTACTATTAACTTTACAAACTTGGTTATTTTAATAAAAAGCAGTAATTTGCAAGATTTATATTGCAGTATCTTCTTTTGTAAATATTGCAATAAACATTTAGCTATTTTTAAATCTTATTTTGAATAGTAAAAGGAATATCTTGTGCTGATATATATTCAATGTTCTTAAGGAAGGTATTTAAAATTTGAAATTATTTCGAAATTGTGTATTTAAAATTGAAACAAGAAGGCATCAGTTAAAAAAATAACTTTTTAAAAATTTTATTCATTAGAGAATCGTTACACTTTTTTTTTATAATTTTATCAAAAACTCGCATTAAATATATATATATAAAATAATGCGAGATGAACATTTGCGATGTAAAGAATTTTAAGATGTCAATTTTTATCTTTGGTATTGTTTGAGTTGAGGTCTTAAAGAAATCTCCGGTATAAAATTATTCTTTTGAAAAAAAATACCAACTTAAATGTTTGCTATAAATTGTATATTTTTTGTTTTAAAGTTCAAAGTCGTTATGTATCCTTATACTTTTCTATAATTTGAGGTTAAATTTTTAAAAAGAAGGATCATAAGATGTGATGATTTTATAGGAATTTTTAAAAATTTTCCTAATAGTTTAGGAATCTTATCAAAATATTCCTAAACTTCCGTAGTTAAATTTTTAAAATTGAAGATAGAATGTTACTGCTCTGAATAAATCGTTGATTAATCGGAATATATACAGAATTTTCAAAATTTCTAAATGTAAAAATGCTTTATATAATAGAAAACATTTAAATTATGAGGAACTATAGATAATGCAAGCACCTATAGTTATTGTTAAAGTCAATAAAACTTTTAGAATTAATAACTAACGTCGCATATGTGGACAACAATTCCCTTTTTTAATAGTATATTTAGAAAAGGAATGAAAGAAATAGAACACTTGTATTTAAAAATAGCAGGGCAAAAATGCGTGATCAAGATTTATACTTCAAAATGTAAGTTCTTACATGTTTGTGTATCAATCATTGATTTTGCAAGTTTAAATACTATGGTTAACAAAGCAACCAAAATCCAGAAGTTGTAATTATTAATGAGTCAATAAATTTAATTCATTTTTCCAAATTTCAAAACCTAAAGTACATATTTCTCCTTTAAAAAGGTGAATCGAAAACATTCAGTCATTGGGTACACGAATTTAAAAAAAATACTTCAGATTTACGTTATAAAGACTTTATTATATCTGTTGAATTAGGATCATTTGATAGAGAGTCATAGTATCTTCCATGATACATTCAAGCAAAATAGATATATATTGAAGAAAATGAGAGCTTCGGATATCCCTGAAAATTTCAATAGAAAAATATGGCATACGGTATGACATGTACGTTCGATTAAAGTTAATATATTTCTACAAGGATTAACTTTGTTTAAAATATTTTTCTTGAATGAAGCTGTGTCAGTGTTTCATTATTTAAAAACGACAAATTACACGTGTGAATAAAAGGAAATAGCTTTTGAAAATAATCCCATTTTGATGGCAAGGAATTTATAAATGAATCATTTTGCTGTGTTGAAGATGGAAGTAATTTATTTTGGAAAATGCCTAATAGAATAATTTTCTGTACAGATAATTTAAGTTGTTTCCTTATTAATGTTCGCAAGCTATAAGGAAAAGTCAAATGTAAGGCAAAATCTGTTTCTGATTTACAGTCATTTATGTTATATTTTGATAATTTCTAAGACCAACGAAAACATTGATACACAAAGATAAACTGCAAAATTTTCCTGATTCACGATTGAAATTGCTTTCATAGTTTCTAAATCAAATAGGAAGATTTCAATCTCAAGTCATTAAAAATTACAAATTATTTAAAGGTCATATTTATGCATTAATTGAAGGTCTTGTTCTGTAATTTTGCATTTAATTACATTAAAATATTACATTTGTTTGAGATTTATATTTCCTGAAAATAATTATTAATTCATTACATAACATTCCTAGAAATGTAGGTTAAATTATATGAGAAAATAAAATGATTGTGAATTTATTTCCATTGTAACCTTCACAGAATATCTTAAAAGGTAACAAATGTCACCCTAAACTGTCACTGGACTTCGAAAAATTCTGACATTATGAAGAGAAAACTTTGCAAAGAATATAATATTAAAGATTAGATAAATCCAGTTTAAAAATATATATTTTATATTAATTCAGATAATATAATAAAAAATTTAATAAGTGAAAGTCATTTGTACTTATATTGGATAGTCCAGTGATCCTCAAACGCTTTTTGTCAAGGAACACATTTCACGATTTTAAAATTTGGCAGCCTACAAGAAAATGATGAGTTTAGAAATTGCTTACTTACCTATAATTCCCAGTGTAAAATTACTTATGATAATAATTTTGAATATAAACTAAAATAATATGATATTTACTGCATAAACAACAATAAGTTTATCAAGGGATTCATTACGAAATAATAATAAGAATGCTTTTAATGAGAAATTGGAATTTGTGTGTGATGTTTATTGATAATTTCATTTATAATTAGTCGTAAAAATGACACGCAATGCTACTTTCATATTTTCTTCTTTTTTTAACACTCGTGATTTGTTTTTCTTTTTATGTTGATTAATACTTAAAATCTGAATCCACAGAAATAAAGTGAAGAAAATTGTAATTAAAGATATTGGAAATGCTTGAAACGTCTTCACTTGTGTCAAATATTTCACTTTATGTAAGGTCACCAGTTATCGAAGATACAAACAGTTTTAAGTGTAAACAATATTATACTTAACTGTTGAGAGAGACAAGTTTTCTTTCAGAGACTTTTCATTAAAAAAATTTTTTAAAAATCGGTTATCGTGAGATACCAGTTTCCAGATTAGGGATACTGTATGGGTGCTATAATACCACATTCAAAAGAAGCAATCATTGCAACAGTGTTTTAGTGTGATTCCACATTCGCATTATGATCTTTGGGGAAAATTTGGTGGTTGGTCAATTTTTGTGACAAATAACATTAAGGAAATAAAAGCTCTCTCTTATTTGCGTACTTTTGTTATCTAATGTTCTTATTAGCTTTAATAAATGCATTTAGATATTGTATATTCCATGCTTTCATTCAGCATAAATATATTTAAATTTGCTAAATACAAATATAAAGTAGATGCAGCCCTGTATTATTATTTCGAATTTGCTACTTCATAAAACACTACAACACTTTCAGTCCAGTTGAAGTTTTTTGAGAGATATTTAGGACGCAAGAGTATTGTTATGTACATAAATATTTCCTTTATTTGATTTTGCAAGCATATGAACACAAAGTCTTTTTTTCCCATTTTATGCTCTTACAAATACCAACTTCGTCTAATTTATAAAAATTCTAAAAAAATGATTTTTTTTTCTCTGAATACTACAGATAAGTTTCAAACTTACAATGGAGCATTGACAATTTAGCAATTTAAATATGAATTCTGTATTTTCAATTATAATTCAAATACATTATTTTGATTCGAAAAATAATTATTTTACTGTTAATATACAATGCCAGAATTTACTTATCCTTGTGATATTCATTTCATTTACATATTAATATACCACAGAATACTGTATCAATTATAACAAAGTATGGATTATATAAATTCAGTTCCCTCCAAGGACTAACTGGAGAATTTGAATCTCCGGTGATATCAAGTTCTGTCACTGGATTTTCTGTTTCAATTAACAACACAATTAACTAGTACAAACAAGTGAATGCTTTAACTGAGAAAATATTATGAACATTGTGCGATAGTTTATATGGAAACTATATTTATAAAAGGTCTTTTGTCCACAATATTGTTTAATTCAGGCATATTTCCAATTAGGAATTAATGTCAAACAGATTCTCAATTGTGTTCATACAAGCTATAATAACTTTCTTTTTCTAAATATAATTGCTTTAGTTGGTACTCCTTCTAATGTTGTGATGCATCTTTGGTATAATGAATCTGTTTAATTCAAAAGCATTTTCTTGCAGAGAAAATTAAGCATCCTAAGGCAAATTGTATTAGCAGAATTACTAATTAAGGAATGTTATTAAGGTTATAAACTTAAGAACAATGTTTATACTTATTTCATAGAGGTGGTTTGCTTATCAATCAAATTATAATATAAATTCTGAAGAGCGAATTAAAATTAACTGACACAAATATACACTTCAGACATATTATTCTTTAAAAAATGTTGACATGAAACAAATTGTTAGAATTATATGTTGTAGTTTATTTATTAATAATTTATTATTTGGTTTTTAAAAATCAAATACGTATTTTTTATTCACAGATATATTTTTTACTATAATTTCACCATTATCAGGAATAAAATTATTCTCATTATATAATTTGATAATTTATGTTTCTTCAGAATTATACGATCAATAATAATCAAGAAAACTTTAAAAAAAAGTGGTTAAGAAAATGGGAACATTGGTAAACATCTGTACTTAAATTATTATTAAACCAATAAATATTTTAAGGTATTTTAATATTTTAAATGCAAACAGTCAGCCTTTAAAGCGAAA
>JAPDSC010081648.1:0-42242 GCA_026290005.1 Latrodectus geometricus | reverse complement strand
ATTCATTTATTCGAAACTATTCCCTTAACGGCTTATAAATAAACCGCAGTATTTCCTATTGAGAAGATTCATTCAATTCCTTAATGCACGTAAGACGTTATGTGTGATTGTCAAAGCAATAGGTTTTCACCTTTCTGTACACCGAAGCATCGATAGCGACTGCTCTTGCACGCGTGTAACCAGCCAATCACGTCGATGTAGTTGGAATGACAAATATGCACCACCCCTTTCCGAATCGATGCATCTCTGTACTGCTATAACACATTTACTTGACAGCATCTCCAGCTTGTTCTGTGGCAGAAATCTTGTGGCTAGCCGATGTAACGATTTCACAGACCCGTGCATTCATCTCCTGGGTTTCGCGGTTACATCTAACAACTTCGGATTCCTTTCCCACAGCAAAGGGATTTTCGCACAACCCTTTTCCCCCAGAAAGCCAGAGATTAAAGACCTGTGATGGGGACCAGTCAATAAGATAAGGGATTCGTAATAAGGAGACCGAGAGGGATTTCTGAAATTTATTGGAAGATTGTGTTTGCTTTGATTGACTCTGAGGCTGAGGGATTTACTTACACAGATACAGTGATAATAAAGAAACTATTTGTTTTTAATAACCCCAAAGCCAATATTTTGTTTCATCCTACACCCTGAGAATAATTTTAAATATAGGAATAAATATAAAAATATTTCTTTCATTTTACTATAGTATGATATTAGAAGTAAATAATAGTTTTCCTAGATCTTATTCGCATTTAGTGATATTGTGATATATTGTTATTAAAAATTCCTCAATCTGTTGAGAGTTAATGATATCAAGAATTTAATTAATCTTGTTCGAAAAATAAATTAAAAAATTAGAAATGTTGTTTACTAATTTCAAAAAATGCTGAAGGGAATATATCCTAATAGTAAAAACTACATTATCATTAAATAAATTATAATAGCAACTTATCATAAAAAAATACTATGGTATTCAATAAATGAATGGAGTGCATGATTAATAATCGTGTAATAAAAGGAAATATGTAAATAAATGCCAATGAAAGATCAAAGATTAAAATCGAAAAAAGTTGTAAAATATGAGGAATTTACTGTTACAATTAATATTTAAAATTGTATTAGTAATTACCTATAACCTCTACGAGTAAGTAATCCACATTAAAAGAAATAACAAACTATAAATAAATAATTTAATTTTAAAATTTCAAAATATCAACTGATTTTTTGTATCCGTATGGAAAAAATTAAGTAAATTGGTTAGACTTAAGAGACTGTGCGATTCAATTTGTAGAAGTCTCAAGGGTTCAATATTGGAGAACATTTTATGTCACAATATCTCTGTTAATATTTAATGAAACAATAGGAATCACTTTAATTAAGTGAAGGATGTCAAATTCAATGGTTTTGACTGCATCAGTTAATAAAGAAATGTGAAAAGGAAACAAAAGTAAATTCTTATTCGACTTATTTGTAAAAAAAAATAAATTAAAAATAACGAAGCATAATCACTTTTGAGACTTTCAGTATCCAAATAAGTCTTTTTTTTATTTCTAATGGTGGGCACCTGTGAACCAAGATACGAGAATCATGGAGATACGAGTAGCATCACCCACGCCACACCACCACAAACCCGTGTATAGGGTTGGCCACATTCATCCATCACCTGAGGAAAGGACAAGAAACACAGAGAAAGTTCATCCATGCTAGAGCCGGGATTCAAACCCAGGTCCTACCCATCCGTAGTCAGTTACGCTAACCACTAGACAGGTTGGGTGGCTAGAAATAAATGTAAATTTGTAAAATACAGTTAAAATTACAAATAGGTAGATTTGTAAAATATAAAATTAAGATTTCTTACCAGGATTTTTTCTCATAACCCTTTTAGCAAACAGCATAAAAACTGTAACAAAAATTTAAACAAAGTGAAATAAACTGGATTAAACTGCAATAAATAATTTTTATGCAAAATAATTTAAATTAAAGGGAAAAAACATTAACTTTCAAAAAGATAATAAACACATATACGCTACACACACACACACACACACACACACACACACACACACACACATATATATATATATATATATATATATATATATATATAATATTTACATTAATAATTAAGTTATCATATAAATATTACATATTTTGAGAAAGCTGTTTATTTAAAAACATTTTTCAGCAAATAAATATTTTCAGAAATAATATAAAGCTCCTAAGGTTTTTGCAAAATATCAATGATTCATTTATTACATAAAACTAAAATTCCATCATAAATAAACTATTAAAAAATTTAAAACTGTAATTTATCCATTTTTCAGGATCTTCTCCTAAGAATTTTCAAATTTTAGAAAATATATAATTATGAGTTCAATTTTTATTGTGAAAAAAGTAATTTTTGAATTGCTTTAAATTTGAACTTAAATTGAATTTAGAATTATATTACAGTTATAACTATTGAGCGGAAAACCGTAATTACAAATGAATAATGCTTGATCATTTTTTTCTTTTAATGAATTTTATTGTTTTGTGTAAGTCCTTAATTATGGATTTTACTGCAAATAAAAAAATTTCCAGTCATCGATAAACTTTAATGGCTTTCTTTTCATAGAAACCCTCAGTTGTTTAAAGTTTAAAATTTAAGGTGTATTTTTATCTGCAAAATTATTTAATTTGTTATAAATAATTTTTCTTTACTTTAAATATTAAATTTATCAGGATTATTTCATCAGGAAGATAAATATCATTGCTATTTAATGCAATTGTTTTAATCTACCATTAAAAAGAAATTTGAATAGTCGTTAAGCTGTTAAAATTAAATTTAATGATTTTTGATTACTTATATGCATTAGAGAATTTATTTGAATACAAAAATTGACAAACAAAAACATACAAAACAGACAAATGAAATTTTGTTGTTGAAGTAAGAATGTATCTATTTAAATAAAAGTTTAAAATAAAATTTCAATTTTTTTATGCTTTTCTTTATTTAAATTAAAATTCTGTCAAAGGCTTAAAGAACATCAGTTAAATAATATTAAGTTGCTTCATATATTTTTAAATTGATATAATTTAAAATAATATATTTAAATTAATATATTTCCAATTGTAAATTAATTTATTTTAATGACCTGGGAAATAAAAACATGCTCTTTAAAGAAACGGATACAATAAGGTAAAAAAAATTGTTTCGTAAATAATTGATTTAAATGTTTTATATTAATAAACACATACAGATGATTTTTAAAATAATAAATTATTATAATGGATTTATTGCTTTTAATATATAGGTGTGAATTTCCTAATTTTCGTGGCAAAAAATTAGCAGGAATTGATTTTTAGTGAAAGAATAGAAATTTTAATCTATAGGAACTATATGTACTATTCTCTTTCATTGACAATTAAATTTGAAATTTTGTAATTTTAAAAGAATAGCAAATGTGCTTTCTAAAGTTTCTTATTTTAGATTTTACACCTTATGTAATATTTTTATTATACAGCAAAAGTTAAGAATACGTTTGAAAAGTTACACTGGTCTTGAAATTATTTGAGTCAATTTGATTCTATTTTTACCACTTTTCTTTTAGTTAAGTAATTACTTTATTTGTTAGAAGACAGAGTTTTCGGAAAAGCTTCAGGCATTTATTTAAACTTGTAACTGGTGATTCCTTAATTTTGAAATTCTCTTTCCAGTTTAATTACAAATTCAGAAATTTCACATTCCTTTCTTTTAAAAGTAAGTATTGAAATCTGATCAGTTATTACAAATTTACTATAAAATTGATATAGTAGTTTGGGGAAAAAAAAACAATATTTTTGTCTGTCAATAACTGTAGTGTTCTATGTCTCTTTCAGTATAGATCATATGATTTAACATTTATGCTCGTTGGAAAGATCACAATTCGCTTTAATATTTTGCTGTCTCATCGCACATTTAGGACCAACATTGAAAATAAGGATAATAGCACAAAAATATTCAAAATAGACCAGCATATTTGCTGTCCAGAAGCTAAAGATCAATTCTAAACTGTTTGAAATCATTTGCAAAAAGCTAATTGAAAACATTTAAATAAAAATACGTTCGCGTAAACATAATGTTTTTTTCCCCAAAATCTAATATCTATTAAAAAATTCTCATTTTATAAGTTTCTTGTTTTGTGATATCGAAAAGCAAACAAATAACTTCATAGCAGTGTAGAAAAACTTTATGAAAGTGTATCGCAGTTTTCTCACTTCTACTTTATATGTTATAAGCAAATTATTTAATTGTATTTTAAATATAATTTTGTAAAATATCTGATGAAAATGAAGATATTTTAATAATATTTTATTTCGTTAGTAATATAGTTAAATAAATACTAAAAAAAGAATAATATTGGAATTAAATTATTTTGTTTTGCTTTCTGATTTTCCGTTATATTTCGTTTCTCAATACAACAATATCTAACATTATTTTGACAATGTCAGATATTGTTGACATTACTGTTACGCACGACATGAGACGAAAAATACAAAGCTTATGGGAAATCATAATCATTATCATTTAATTTCTTTAGATTTTAAGACATTCCTGCTAAATTTTGTCGCTAAAATGCCTCGCAATTTTTTTTCTGTTTTAACAATATTTTATTTCAGATTTTGTGAACACATTAGATTAATTTTTTAGTAAATTAATAATTTAAGTCATATGATGGAATAATCTATCAAATACTTAATAATCAATCAAACATTTTAATAGCTATTTTACTTTTGTTTTCTTCACAAAGGAATTCATTTGATTTCAGATTAATAAAAATTGGTAGGATTAGATACCATATGAAACTGAAAAATTGTCATTTATATTAAAAATTTGGAATAAGTTTCTTAAATGAAATTGTGAATGATTTTTGATTAAATCTAATTTGACATAATATGAGTAATAAAAATTGTGATTACTTTTTGTCAATATTATGAGCTATTAATAATTTTAAATGTTTTAAATTCTCTGGCTGCTTTTTCAGCTATTGATGGTTAATAACGAAATACATGAAGACCCACCTAGGTTTCTTTCAAAGTCCTAATCACCTATGGTACTTTGAAAGAAATGGATTTTTTCGGCTTTCTGAAAAAAACATCAACCGACTGTCTCCAGGTTATTTGTGGTATGTCACAGCACTCATTTACCAGCAGGGACAGGAGATCATTCCTGAGTGTCATTGGTATGGAACTAACAGGGTGACTCCCGCCTGAATCTTAGTTTACTTGGATTTTAAAAGGAATGAGGTCCTTCAAGATTTTCTATTGTTTTTAAACTTTTTGTATATTTTTGTATTTATAGATTGCCTTTTTTTGCTAGACAATCTGGGATTAATAATAACAACAACAACAAAACGCATCCATGCTTTTTGTTGTTACTGCTAATCTTCACCCCAGTTTGACGAACTCAGACCAGATTCATGAAACCTTAGAACTTAAATAAATATAAGACAAGAAGAGAAAAATAGTAAATTTCTTCCCAAAACAGACCCAAAGATTTCAAGATATGTTTATAAGATGCCTGGTGTTGGTGTAGCATTATAAAGAAAGAGAGTAAGATGTTTTATTTGTAAGTGGGATATTTCTGGTGGCTAGGAGCTAGATGCTGATGCAAATTTTCTGTACATGAAAGTGTTAGGGACAGGCCTCACTTACTACTTCTGCACTAGACAGGAGTAAAGTGTACCATAAAATCCTTTTTAAATTATAATTTTTTTTAAGAAAAAAAATTTCTTGGTAGGTTGGCTCTACAGAAGAAATGATTGAGCAACCCTTCTTAGCAATGACGTGTACCTTTTTTTACCGAAAAGTTCTACGTGGTATGAAGAGCATTAGAAATAATTGTCATGTTAAGGACAAATGAGCTTTAACTAGAATAATGTAGTTACTACAATAATCTCCCATGGAGATTCAATTATAGAGATGTTGCAGGAGCTAAAACTATCAATAAAAATCAATAGGTTGTTGTAACTATTTTAGTTCACAATCGACTCATGAGCTGTATCGATTGCAATTAGCTTACCACTGAAACGCAGCAGAAGCCTCGGTTACGTTTACACAAAAAAAAAATTATTTTTGGTGTTTCAACATGGATGATACTACTTGTAAGTTCATTGATTTGGTTGCCGCTTGTGAAAATCTTAATGTCACATTTAGGAATTAGATTTATGAATATTCAGACATAAATTGAATCAGAATAAGGGAATTTTTATTTGTCATATAATTGAAATTTATTTTTATTTCTTTTTTGTCCAGCACTTTTATAAATATTGCCGTCTTTAATGACTTCATGCTTGCTAAATTAATCTAAGAATATTTTTCTGTTATACAAATGATTGCTTAATTAACGTATCCAATTGTTAGTTTTAATTGTATTCAAATAATAAAAATACATTAACATACAGAAAATTAGTTATACTCTTATTTTGAATTTTATAAAATTGTATTAAGAGTTATGCTGAAGTTTTACATTAATGTAAAGAAAATTTACAATCCTCTTCTTTTATTAACAATATTTTATAAAATATAATATTTATATTATATAACGTTCACTAATGTGCACATCCCCCAAAGAAATATCTATTAAACTATGTGTGCAGACATGATAATAACTGGTAAACGTATGTAAAAAGAATTATTCCAAGTTTCATAAACAAAAAGGAAGTTAATTGATTACACATTTGAATTTTTCAGTAGTCTATATTTCCAAAGGACCATTTTTCCTTAAAATTTTATTTGTCATTTTATACTTAAGCTACATGAAAAATAACTTATGTTTGAGAAAATATTGATGTTTCTTATATACAAGTTTTCATAAAGTGCTCAATTTTTTCATCAAAGAAACATTTTAGATGTAGATTTTTCTAGACTTAATGTAAAATAATAATTTTTCCTTGTACTTTGAAATAAAATAAATCCTTAAGCTTAAAAATTAAACATAATGAAACTTTATTAGAAAGAAGACATTATTTATGCATATTTAAGTAATTAAAGACGTTAATAATCGTAATGCGTTTCAGGTGAAATTAATCAAGGAAATAAAAGCTTTTCATGCATGTATTATAACTGTCAAACTTTATGTGTCCTCCCATAAATTAAGATGCGTTTTTAATTAAAGTTACATCAACAGAGCTTATAGAAAAATATAAGTATTATTTATTTTCTAATTTGCGCGTTTTTTTCGCTTCCACTAAATTTCCAACTTTAATTATTTTCTTTAATGGAGCGTTGATCAATTTGAGTAAACAGTCATTAACATAATTTGATTGATCGCACTCCACTCTTCGCTATATTTTAAAGACTGTATAAATTCAGAGCTTATGCCATCGATTTTACTTCATAAAGTGAGCATTGCTGATGAGATTCAAATTTTCAACACTAGATGCTCATTATGATTAATTGACCGTATTAAATTAAAATTTGAATACTTTTTATAAAACTACATAAGCCCACTCAACAATTAAGAATTTAGGATACATATATCTCCGTATGAAATATTGAAATATACGAAAAGCTAATATAAATACATTTAAGACAACTTTTGACAACAGAATTATTTTTCTCATTTTAAGTTTATAGGTTTTAATATTTTTCTTGGATTTCTTTATTACTTTGTATATTATTGAAGTAAAATAGTTATTATCGTGTGTTTAATCAATTACATTATAAAATAAATTTAAAATGCCAAATTGATTTTCTAAAAAAAATATTTGCAGTTCACCCTACCTATAACAATTGCTCTTCTTGCCCAGTTAAGTTCTAATGTCAGTCATAGTATATTTTTATTTTTGTATTTCATAAATAACTTAAAAACTTGTTGTTGTTAATGACACTTGGCAACGCTAAGCCCGCCCGTCACAGAGACTAAGCGAATGAAGTCAAAGAGAGCGTCTTCCGTTTTTAAATAGAGCACCCTCATACGAAGGTGGAAATACGACTTTTGGCTCACAGATGGTAGCACCACATGAATCTTCTAATTTAGAGATTGAAACCAGTGAAGACCGAAAGCCTGGCTCCAACCACCCCCAGAGGTATTAACTTGTAATGGAAACATGGAGGACATTGCAACCCGACGGATTTAACGTGCCCCAGTCGCCATTAATGAACACGACGGATCTTCGGCTAAGCCAGGATTCGAACTCACCACCGTTTGGTAACGAGACTGATGCCCTAACCAACCAAGCCACCGCGGTCTCTGTAAACTTAAAAACTTAATGTTTATATCTTTATCTTTTGAAAATTATTCGTACACACTTTTTCCTATCAGGTAAATCCCTGATATTATTATTATTAAAAAGAAAATAGGAATAAAAGTAAATAAAATAATCCTAACATTCTCTCAAAATTGAACTTAATTGTAGGAAAGATTACTCTTATTTCTTCCACCAAATGCTTGATTGTTTCGAAAATACTAAGAACTGAAGAACGAACCTCTTCTGGCGAGAAAGAAAGATATTAATGATGATTGCTGAATAAATGAATAATATAATGACGTGAAGGCCCAATGATATTTGTTCTTAAAGTGCTTTATTTTGAAAAGAAAACCTAGTTTCTTTCTTTAAATTATAAAGAACGCCTCTTGCCATTAAAATGACAATTTAGAAAATGAAATTAAAATCGCTGCAATAGAAAAATAAGTTTGTATCTATTTACCGAAATCAAGCAACTACTCACTTCCCAGGTCTCTTGACAAATATCTCTAATTAAGGATATTAAGGCGCAACGAATATTCGCCTCTCTTGTTGATGAAATCTTAAATTAAACTGAAAGATAACGTCTTCGTGAGCATCCAACGACCAGAGAAAATTGCAAGTGTAATTGCAGAGATAAATAATTCCGCATCACATTTGTAAAAAGGATGCATCCAAACATTTAAGATTGCTACATATTTATTTTTTAGAGCTCGGTTTGATTATGGAGGAGGTAACAAATTAACTTTAATGTTGTAATTAGGAGTATGCAATAATTAGACTGTTTAGATAAATGATCTCTTTTCCTTTGCTAATATTTTCAAAGTAAATATTTTTTTAAATGATAAGTATATATGAATCTTTTAAAGACATATTTCACAACAATACTATTGAATCTATAGAAATTTAATTAGTTACATCGTTATTCTTTAATATCATTTGCTGGACTTTTTCGAGGCATCGCAATTCGATTTTAAATGCTGTCAAATATTTGCCAAATTTTGAAGAGGTGAAATTTTTGTTTCCGAAAAATTCCAAAAGATCTAATCTCAATTTGAATGAAATAGAATTTGAACTTATATTTGGGAAAATTTTTCCGACAAAAAAGAATATTTTACTTATTGCGGTTTTAATTAATTTACCTCGTTTTAATTAATTACGGCTTAAATAATTACCTGTAGAAGTAAATTATTTAAACTATTTCTCTGTGTGTATCTCTAAAATTGAATAGGCAGAATCAACTATTGCGTTTCATCAATTAACCCAATTACAAATTTCCTTTAAGAAGTCTGATTAGTTTCCGAATTTTATTTTCCTTTGATTAATTTTTGATAATCAATTGTGGTACATTTTTAATTTTTTTAAATTGAGATTCAATATTCCTTCATATTTATGAAAACGAGGAAATCATATAAACATTATGAGAAGTGTATATTTGATATTTCAAAATAAATCAAAAGTTTGGACCAGTACACAATCATAAAAAGCTTCACATGCACAAAATAAGCGTTAAGTTTATATATATTTTGCATATTTTTCTATTCTATACTTAATAACTCGTGCAAATATATTGTTAAATGGAAAACCTAATAAAATACAAAATTTCTATGATAAAAATTTGGAATATTTTAAAGCAATGTCAATTCATATGAAGAATTTGTAGCAATAAATTTAAAGAAAGGGTATATACTATCTATACACATTATGAATAAATAAAGGACTACCAAACGTTACGTGGTTACAAATGAAATGAAAATATTGCAGTTTGTTTGAACTGATTTTATATAAGTTACAAACTACAAAGTTATAGAACATATAAAAATCTATAAAATCAGCTTTAAAATTTCCCTTTAAGCAAAATAGTTATTGCAGCTGTTTTTATATTGTAGGTACTATTTGGATTGGCTTACAATACACATTAATTTGTCTCATAATTTTTGTAAAATGTTATATTTTACCATTAAGTTAACAATTTACATATATCAAGTAGCTTACTAAATTTTTTCAAATTTCTTTAGAATTGTTTTTCAATTTTTATAAAACCCCTAATTTCTGATCATCAACATCAGGGCAAAGGCTCTCAAATTTTTAACAGTTACATAAATGGTTAGTTATCTTCATATAATTAAAAGTGTTACACATATTTACAAAACTGTTTATCTTTTTACTAAAAAGCACTAAAATGCTTTTAATTCCTAAATAAAATAAAATCCTGGATAAATGTATTACAATTCCCTGAAAACGTGCAATGATATGTTAGTGTTTGTTATGTTTTTTTCTGCTTAAATATATTGCAAAGATTAAAGCTACAATGTTATTAAAAAATAAGTATAGCACTGCGTGTCTCTATTTCAATTCAATATACAATTAAATTTATTGTATTTTTTTTTTTACATTTTGATGATTTTATTGAATAGCAGCCTAGATTTAGTAAATATATATCAGATTGATTACACAATTTTTCATGCATAATGCTTAAATAATTGATATGTATCAAAAATATCTTTCCGATGCAATCAATTAGATTCTATAATTGATAATCAAGAATGTAATTCGACACTAATCAAATGTTTTCACTGATTTAGAAAAAAAAGATTTGAAATAGTAAGTAAATTAGAAATAAATCTATCACTTTTCAAATACTGAAAATCACACGATTTTTGTCAATAATGTTAGATTGCTTACATGATAGATTGCATATACATTTGAAATTACATTACTCGAGCTAAATATATCATTAACAAAATCAAACAAATTTTAATTTAAAAATTAATCTCGTGAGTGAGTGTTTAAAACAGTCATATTAAATTGTTCATTAATGATCTAGTGCCTTGTAAATCATTTCTTATTTTAATGTAGAAAATATGAACTTAGATTTTTTATATGACTTGAACAATCATTGATAATACTGATACTTGAATCATGCTTAAATCTTCAAATTAGCATTTAGCAAATTCCAATTGAATTACATTTTGACAACTAATAATGACACATATTTTGACAATTTTTCTCTAGATTAATGTATATATAGAAATACTTGAAAAGTTATAATTATAAAATCCCTTTTGAGAATTAAGTAATTTAATTTTATATGTTGTTAATTTAATTTGTTTAAAATGTGTGATGGATTCGAATTCTCATTCTAGACAATATTTTCTTAAAATATTTACTCTTTTGGCATTGGATATACAGATTTAAGTAGAATATTTACCTATATAGATACAATAGCTTAAATCCATTTATTTATGAAAGGCTAAACTAACCCAATTACATTTCATCAATCTTGGTAAGAAATTCCCTGTTATCAATTACTCTTCCACTTCCATCGCCTCAATATGCGTCGCCATTTCTCACTATTCAAAAAAATATTAAAAATGAAAGTAGAATATAAAAATAATAGAGTTTATCCTAATCTTACTTGAGGAAACATAAAAAAAGAGAGCATATGCAGCAGTAACAGAAAAGAAAATTAGAAAAAGAAATTCTTTCAGTAAATTTACCAGAAAGTGTTCTGGAAAACTCTTATCTCAAGAATGTTTGTTCAGCTGCTCTCGCCAGATTTCTTTTGACTGAAAAATGTTGCCTTTTTCTGCCGTCGCCTTATTTGGATAAAAGAAGCCTCATGAACTCAAAAAACGAGAGATTTGCGAAGGTAGATTAAAATTCCAAACTTATACCAAATACTTATTTTCCATAAAATATTGTATTTACTTTAAAATTTTGTATCTTGAAGTTTTAGTCTTGATGGTCTGAAAATGAGAGAATATTTTGGAAAAAAAAATACGAACCCAAATCACTTTTATAAAGTATTTCCATTTGAATGGAACTAAAATAACACTATATGTTTGATATTTCTCGAATATACTTTGAAGTTTGTTCTTTTTTTAAATTTCATCTTTGTATTTCTGAAATTCAATTTATTTTTTAAAGACACTGTCAAACGAAAATCTAGAATAATTTAATAATATTTTCTCATTCGTTTTATTTTAGAAGGATTTAATAAATGATTTATAAGTATGTAAAAGGTTTTTCTGCAATATATATATATATATATATATATATATATATATATATATATATATAAAGTAGTAAAAACAATATACAATATATAGAAAATAAAAAGTAATTAGACTAAATGAAATACAATATGAAAATCAACCAACTATCAATAAAGCAGCTATTTATTGAGGGAAATTCCAATATAAATAAAATAATAATTATACAGTTTCTTCTTTGATTTTTATTGCTCTTCAAATTACATCTTATTATCTTTCTATCTATCCATATATATATATATATATATATATATATTTACAGTTTCATTTATTACACCTCTCGTAAAGGATATGACAAATATCTCCCATTTTAAATGTAATTATACTCCGAAAATTATGAACATTTCATGTTTAACAATTTTCTATAAATTAAAATGGATGAAAATACGTGAAACGTAAGCTATATATTACATTGTGGAGCATTGTATACTATTTATTATTTTTTTTCATAACGAGGGGTAAGAACAAATGCTTATTTCATTTCCTGAACATTGCAAATACTAAAGATAAAATTCTTTGAAACAAAATTAGTCTCGAAAAAGAATAACACTTAGAAATGAGAATAATCGCATACAATTCCCTCTTTCTTCATAGAAAAAAATGATCAAAGTAAGCAACGCGGCGAGTAATTCAGCCAACCACTCGCGAAAGCGGTAGAAAAGAGATGATGAGATACAGAAAGTAATGAAATTTATAATTGAAAAGAATTTCATTACTCGCACGTAATTTTAAACAAATTCCTTCTTCTGATAAGAAAAAAAATAAGAAACTTTGTGAAATTTGAAGAAAAAAAATTGAAGTGAATAAAAAGGCATTCATAAAACTATTCGAATTCTCTCAGAATTTATTTGAATTATATTAATAATTAGTTTTGAGGGGAAAATTTTTGCAAAGATTTTTCAGAGGAAATAAGAAATACTTTAATTTCTTAAATGATTTTGCTCTACGAAGAAAATAAATACCCAACTTCCTTTAATGTTGTAGATTTATTATACTCCCGTCATGCAATGCAATAATTGTTCTTACCATAAATTACACAATTTCGTGCTTGAAATTTCTTTAAATTATCCTCTTTGAGAGTTATTTTCATTACAAATTGTTTCGAAATAAGTGAAAATAAATAGTTGCAGTGAAAGAAATAATATATGTTTTTACTTTCGTACTCCAAAATTAAATTGCACACACAGCTCCCTTTTTAAAAAAATTCGAATAAAAGTAAAGATGAAAGTGAAATCATTATATTTTTGAAATCATATAAATTATATTATTAAATGCATTTCATATATTCATTTATTTTAAAATTGATGCAATTTTTAAGCTATATGTGCTGGTTTATAAAATATAAGCATCACATTTTGTTGTTTTGATTATACAAAGGTATGGAAATTCTGTCAAATAAATTATGCAGTCAGTCAATATTTATCTCAACAAAACTTAATTTACTAATATAATTTTGATTTTGGAAAAATTTTTTATGTTTATTTAAAATTAAATTGGTAAAATTGTGTTGGTAATTTAAGTTATTCGTATTATTAAATAGAGCAGATTTGTTAATAAGGAAATTCATTGATTTGAAATTTTTGATTTAACAGTATTCCGTCATTTGTTATCATAAGTTATTTTTAATATATTCAAAATTTATTCATTAAGTTCAAAACTGACATCCAAAATAAATGGTGTTATTTGGCTGGTATATTTTATTTTATTCTCGTTATGTTCTACTGGCATAGCACTATATATTTCAGATTCGAAGGTCTTAAGTTTGAATCTGACAACTTCTGATTAAACTGTGTTTATCTTTTGTTCAAATGAACTCATGTTCCTGCTTTCTGCATACACAAATGTTGTAGTACATGCTTGAATATTTTTGTGGCTCTATAATTTATGATTTTATAAAACATAAAAAAAATTAAGATACTTTCTAAATATGAAAATTTTTATAAGGAAACCAAAATTGGTGGAAGATTTCAATTGTTCGGCTGCTCACAATGTAACATATTATCAATTGCATTTGAAATTTTCAACTACATTACATGACTTTATAACAATGCAAATATTGAACAGTTATTATATACCCTTATTATATATACTACAAACAAGGGAACAAATTGTAAGTTCGGAAAAAAAATACCTTACAAATTATTTTCATTTCTATTTTAATTTTAACAAGAAATTAAGCAAATATAATGATACTTGAATAATTATTATCCAGAAAGTAACATGTTAATTGTAAAACGAATTATGATGAAAAGGGAAGCAATATAGACCAATATTAGAAAAGCAATTTTCAGTTCTGAATTCATCGCGCACTTCACCGTGAATCAAACAGCAACGCATTTGAGATCAGCAATCCTTCGACACTAACGGATATGACTCAATATAATTTTACATCCAGCTTACTGGGGATTTTTGGTTTCCTCGCTCCTAGAAAGTGTCCAATGGAGATATTGCATGTGCCAAGTTATTGAGTTAATTAAAACGATGGGGCGAGATGGAAAACCCCTAAATCAGTTTGCAGCATGGTCCAGCAACGTTATATGATTCGGGCGTCTAATAACGACATCGTTCTAATAAAAGCATGCGTGTCCCAGGGGATGGCTAATGGGTCTTGATACGAGTGCGGTCCCGGCGATTGTGATGGAAACATACCCCATGCCAATTGAGGCCGCTCATGGGAAATCACATCCTATATTGACGAGTACAGTTCCCAGAAACAAGACCAATCATTGGGTAAACTATAGTGCTTACTTCACTTCAGTCCCCCACCCCGCCTATTTAAATTAAAATAGGACAGGTCCAGCGAAACTGTAATTACCAGAAACTAATTCAAGCTGAAATAAGGTCCGCTGCACTTTCTACCCTTAATAGATTCATGGGACCCTTTCCATCGCTCCGTGTACTACTAACTACAAGCTGTAACCCTTCAACCTTTTAAATTCGAAACTTCTCCCCAAGAAGCACACAGAAGCCGAACTTTAATGCGGACCCGATTTTAATGAGGTTTAACGTGACGTCTTCCCGATGCAGCCCTACTGTTTCACGAGAGGTTAGGTCGCAATCCCCACATCTCGCTCAAGTAGTTAGAATATTGATTCTCTCTTTACATCCCGGTAGCAGTCCTGCCTGCTTTAGATATCACGGCATTTTGCTTTTAATGAGCTTGTCGTTCCTGTGGCAGGGGGGGGGTGGCTCCTCTAAACGCTGAAAACCCTTCAGTACGAAGTCCAGTGTGAAAGTATCTTTTTGTTCCTCTCTCGTTAAACGTCCTCTATTGTGGAATTTGATGTTTGAAAAATATCTCGTTCACCACTGATGTGAATAGAACAAAATTTCCTAATTTAAATCTCGTTATCGTCTGTCATCCTTTCATGTGTAATGACTGGGAACCTATTTAGAAATAGACGTGAAATGGTATGAAATAATTTTATAATATATTTAAAAACTCTTATCAGGAAGAATAAATGGAATGCTTATTCCGAAAGTATTTGTAAAGACTTAAATTAACACCAAACTTTATTAGTTTTCAGCAAAATATTTCTAGAAAAGACACTTTAGTCTTTCCAAATTTATTTGGTTGAATCATTATTTAGTACTAAATTTAATTAATTTAATCCAATATTTATTAACCTTTTTTCCTACCTTAATAGTTTCAATTACCTGTGATTAATATTTAAAGAACAGTAAAACAATTTAATATCTTATTTCACAAACTTGTTTATAGTTTTGTTTCACAGATGTGGTTATGTTAACATATATTGGAAAACCAAAATGTATGAGTTCGTCAATCAATGGTCAGTTTTTGCATAAGAGGGCTACTTAGACCGAGACTTATGGTTTAAAGTGGATTCCGAACCTTTATAAGCACTCATGCCCATTGTGGGATTCGAAACCATGAACTGGTGAACCACAAACTAAAGCGCTGATCATTCGACAAGTAGCTCGGTTTGTTTTGGAATACGACGTATTTCAGTACATTGTGAGTCTACATGACGTATATTAAAATGTTCAACTTATGTTAGTTAAGAAAGATTTTTATTTGGAAAATATCTGCAACTAGATATAATCCTAGATTTTTTGTCATTTTTTTAAATTAAATGATATAATTTATGAAAAAGGAAATTTGTCTGTGCTATTATTATTTTATAGTACAATTGAACACATATAAAAAATTAATAATTGCACAATGCCATGAATATTTATTTTTAGATGAATTTACTCACCAATAGTGGCAAATTTTTTGGCAGAAAAGTGAGCAACATCAAGAAGTTTAGATTTAAAATCAATGCATCAGATTATAAAATCAGAATATATTTCAAATGAAAATTCGATTGAAATATTATAATATTCAAGTTAAAAAGGTTTCTAAATAAATTAATAAAAGTGAAATTTTAATGAATTTAATTCATGCGAGAAGCACTTTTCATCAATAAATAATTATTTTTAAAATGATATACAAACAATAGAAAATTATTTACATGTCATGAAATCCATGAATTTACATGTCATGAATTCGCACTATTCACATATGTGCGAAATCTATCACATTTTTTTTTTGTTGAGCATAAAAAGCAGAACATAAACAATAGTAAATTCATATATCAAGAATATATTTGAATTTGGGAGAATATTATATTTTTAAGTTATTATCTTATTAGTTATCTTTTAAAAAATTATATTTTCATCAGTTTTTAAGTATACATTTAACAAATTAAATTATTTATTTAACATATGGCCACTCCAGTTTGTTTAAATGTATCAAAAATTGCAGAAACTAAAAATTTCTAAAAAAAAAATTGAAAGGATAAATTAAAAAGAGAATTGAGAAAAAAAGTGTTAAATATTTATAAGAACAAATATTTATTTGTTCTTATTTAGAATAACAAACACGAAAAAATATGTGTATCTCAGAGGATAAACTTCTTAATATTAGTATTTTAGCAATGCATTTTTCACATTTCTAGTGAAATGATATTGAAATATACTAATTTATTTTTATTTAGCTTAGTTTACCTTAAAAATAAATTAACTTAAAAAAAACTCCGATAACAATTATGATTTCAGTTTCACATTTTCAATCGTTTTGTATTTTTTGTAACTTGTTAAACATATACATACATTTTATTGCTAAACAAATGTTATTATCCCTGTACATTATTTTGTAACTTGTAAAACTATCATCTTGTACTTTAAGAACTAAAATATTTCTCTCTGTAAAATATTTTTTTCTGTAAAATAAAGTTCTCACAAGGTGTGATTTCAAAAGACACATGTTGCCATGTTCACACACATGTCCTTTTTCTTTTTTGTCTGAAAATTACATAACATTATACCTTTGATTCCAAAAATATAACGTTGAATTTTTAAAAGTACGTTCACTGACATTATAGAATTATAAAGCATAATATTCATTTTCAAATTATTTTGATAGTGAATAATGTTTTGTAAACATTGTTCATTATCAAATAGCTTTTGGATAATCTTACCAGTATAATTAACTTATCTAATACATATTCATTAAAATGTAAGCATTTTACTAAATTTTCTCCTTTGAGTGTCCATAATTGAAATATTTGAAGCAGAAAAACTGCTACAGTGTATGAAAATTAACTCATCCCCAGCACTTGGATCTATTCATTTTAAAGAGAACATAATCAACATTTGCAATTGAGACCTAATCTAAATCACATCACACTACTTACAAATTAATAAAGAGTTAATTAAAATTCCGGGTCTCCCGCAGCTTTTGCACTGATATAAATTTATCGATACCGCGATTCCCTGGCGATCATAATTTTCTTTCTTGGGGTGCCGATGCAGATTTAATGGCATTAGGCGACGAAAATTTTAATTATTGGCGGAAGTGATTTCGGAAATCCGTAGTTTAATTGCCAAGGCCATTGTGAAATCACGCTGGTGCGCATTTCGTCTTATCAGCAATTATATGTCTTTATCTCACTGGGAGAATTTCCTGTTTAACTATATTATTCAGCCAGAAAGCAACTCTTGTATAGCGTGTGTATGTTTATTTTGGAAAAATAAATCAAACACGAAGCGCTTTATTTTGTTTTGGAGGTTCTGCATATGAGCGGTCCATTGAAGCTACTGATCCGGAACAGCACAGACTTACCTTTTGTGCTCGGTTCACACTATTCATCATAAAATGCCAAGATTAAGTTGCGTTTCAAAAGAAAAAGATCACCATTGTTTACGGTTATTCCAGCTTTTATATAGGGCGTTATTCGGGGTATATATAATCTGCAAAATAAAGACGCCAGAAATTATTCGCCCAAGGAGAGATTTAGAAGGGAACGTGATGGATAGCTGAATGCTTATTTTCACAGTTTAGATTTGAGACTTGTGTTGTCCTTTTTGCGGTTTCAATTATTTTTCTTTATTGCACTGGCGTTAAAAGTGACAGTTTAATTAAAAGAAGGCAAAGTAATGAAAGTTCTACACAAAAGAAATACCACATTCTTTTCTTTCTTTTCATATCTTTGAAATTATATTGCTTGAGAGAGGAAAAATAAAGCATGAAACATAGTTGAAAATTAGACGAGGAAATTCAACATGTTTTCACCAAAAAAATAAACAATTTTGTAAAAACGTATTAAGCACAACTTTGAGAATAATCATCTTTTTTATTAAATTCAACTTCTATTTTGCTAAGAAATAATATAATCAAAGTATTCAGTAATAAATTATAGTTTTATACACATTTGTAAAGTAAACCATATTTTTTTCTAATTTCAGTAAATAATTCACTGTGATGGATATTATTTGGAATATTTAACGAAAATTTTAAACTTTGATTTATTTTTCATTTACGATTAAAAGAACTCTTGTGTAAAATCCATTACTGAAACATTGTATTTGATCTAGCCTTTATGATTAAAAATAGGACTGATATTTAATGATTTATATAATATTTTTTAATAATGTACTTAAATCAAGGCTTCCCAGAGTTATTAATTTAGGTTGCATTATTAATACCTTTTCACTAAGTTATCTTTCTTATTACTTGAATGAAATAACAAATACTTTCTAATAATTTAATGAGTTGTGTAAAACTATCATACTAAATACATTTTAATTGCATATATTCAATAAATATCAAAGTAAGTTTGCCGTATTAATTCCAGTAAATTTAATATGTTTTTTCATATTTTAATGATAAGAAAACTTATGTTGTATGTGTGATAATCAATCTCCTATCATTGCAATATTTAGTTTCCTGCATGGTTTATTTGGTAGTATAAGACATAGTTTGACTTAAAGTGATAGAAATAGGCATTATATATTTTATTGAGTTATTTATAAAAAGCATGTTAAGAAATGAAGTATAAACTATTTTTTAATTATAATTTTTAATAAAATGAGTTGTGCAAATTATCTTAAGTATTTAGTATAAGGATGTAGAATTTTGATTAAAAAAATTAATTGCTTTGTGGCTTAAAACACTAAATAATTGTTATACATATGAAATGAAACTATTTACATTAAATTGTACAATTATTTTGTACAATTCTACTATGGAATATCAGAAATATTTATTTTTCTAAAATTTCGTTATTCTCTTCAACATATTGATTGTAAGACTAATAGTTGAATAATATTTGCTTCTTCTTCAATTGAATGTGTCTAATTCGTGATCTGAAAAACACGTTGACTTTAATTTAATATGAATTGTATGGTAATAACACAAACACATATTGCATGTTTGCTCATTAAAAAAGTGAATATATTTCTATTTTTTATAACAAAACATTATTTATATTTTCTGGGAATCAACAACCTAAATATTGAAATAACGTAAATATCGAACAAACGTAAATATTGAAATATGCTACAAATTCTTAAAAGAAATTACACAACTCAAGCATTGTGAGCTTTTCTGAGTTAGTTTAAACAAAATTAATCTAAAAATTGATTAAATTGTCCACATTTAAAAAATTGTTTATTCCCTAATATTAAATTCATTCAAAGTTTCACCTTAACTACATATAAAATTATTGCAAATGACTTTTTTTATTAATATTCCGTTTAAAATTTGACTGATAAATTCCAAATAGTTGAAAATTTCAGACCACATTTAATTATTTACAATATTTTAGGAAAATTTAAGAAAAAATAATTTGCAATTCATTATCAGCGGCATTAAATATCATTAATAACTGCGTTGCAACTGCCTAAGTATAAAATTGATCTTCATAATGGAATTTTAAACGGGTTTAAAGGAACTATAGGTTAAAATATTATTTTATATAAAAATAAACAAATTTATGATTTATATAAAAGAAATATTTTCTATAAATTTTCTAGAAAAAGTATTAAGAATATCGTTATCAATAAGTCCCTTTGAAGTAATAACAAATAGCATTTTTATTGATTCACCAAATTTATATTCAGATTAATTTATTAATCATATAAATATTCTTAAAATATTTCATGTAAAAAGAAAATAAAAAAAAATATAGTTAAATGAAAATAAAACAAAAATTATTTAAATTTTGTCAATGTAGTATGATTGTTTCAAATTATTAATTTATTATTCAAACACACATATACATACATACACTATCAATTTAATTATTTACATATATATATATATATACAAGTATATATGCCATTCTATTTTTGTGCGAAATCTTTTGGTTTCAAAATATAAGTGTACAAAGTTTCGAGAAATACAGGTTTTGTTAGAATACATGCATAGATACACTTTGCCTTATATGTATATATGTGTGCGGTTAAAGATATGAACACTTATGAGACATGCAAACAAATGTTCGCAAGTTTGCATAGGTGGGACTGTTTATTTTTGGTGCAGACGTCATGCTGCAATCCCTCCTCTAAGGAGATTCATGAATTTTCATAGGGCTCACAAGTTTGGACAGTTAAGAAAACTAATTGTCTGACTTGTACAGGTCCCGCAGTCACACGCTTAATTATCCTGATTAGGATCTCCTGACTTGATAATTACGGTACATTTGCATTTAGGGAAGCGCACTTATCGGCGTGTTAACGAATAAAAACCAGAACTAAAGCAATTAGCAACAAGAAACATTCTGCTGGCTGCTGCAACCTCCTAATTAGTGAAAGATTTCGATGAGAGATGAGTTCATGGCTGATTCAATTACAGCGACTCTTCTTAAAGACGTCCTTCCGACGGTAATTGTGACCCCGGGACACGAGATATCGGAGGAGGAGGCTTTTCTGCTGCCAGAGACATTTTTTCACTATTATTGAGCAAAAATCTATTATTCGCCTCAAAGTATTTCGGCTTGAATAAATTGTATTCCTATTGTATTAAAGAATGTACATTAAATGAAATGTTTCAATATCAGAAAAAAAAAAAGCTATTTTTTGTTAAATCCACACATAAATTAATTTTAACAATGGATTTATTGATTAAGAACTTATTCGTAAAATCAAAATTCCTTGTTATTTTCTATTTGTAATGAGGCTCTAAACTACTGTTAATTTAAATTAGCATTGAAAAATATATTACAAGGCACAAAGGTTATTACAAATTATCACATATATATGTAACATAAGTAATAAAATGCATATATTATATGTAACAATAATACATGTATATAATTAAGTAATTTTCTAAGCATATCATTCAATAAAGTGTGTGATCAATAATTTCATGTTTGTATGAAGCATTCATTTTTATATGCCGTTCTTAGCATTTTTATGTTTTACAATTGTTCAATTTATTAAATAAATAGACGCCCAGCGTGTCTAGTTGTTAGCGTACCTGACTACAGATGGATGGGACCAGGGTTCGAATCCTGGCTTGGGCATGGATTTATTTACTCTCTCTCTCTTTCTTGTCTTTGTCCTTTCTTTGCGTGTGAATGGTTGCCTATTCTATAAAACGGGTACCTATGGCATGTGTGTACTGAGGAAGTCGGACTCCACACAAAATATGGTTCAGTTGGAAAAGTGGAGCAGCGCACCCCATACTGCCAGTCTGGCTGGCACACGACAACAACAACAACAATATTAAGTAAGTAAATTAAATATATCAATGTGTTTGAGCGTACATATGTCTGAAAACATCAAGATGAGAAACACAGTTTTATAATTTAGTAATACTTATTTTTGAAGTCAGTTGTAATGTTTTTTGTTGAAATATGATAGAAAATTGAATTCATGAGAAATAATTACCTATGATCTCAATTTATATAGATTTATCTAACATACAGAAAAATGTTACTCATCATATTTCCTTTGATAAATTGACTAAAACATTGTAATTTATACAATTAATTAAATTTTTAAGATTTGACTATTTTAGCCAAAGAAAAATCATGGAAAAACATATATGATGAATAGAAATCCTTTTGTAACAAACCAAAGACAGAAGCAGTAGAAAATTTTAGATTCCTAACAGAACAAATGCTTAGTAGAACATTTATACGCTATGAAAATACTGTCTTTTAAAGAGTGTCCCATTTTCAAAACACGCCCCTTGAATTCTAACCACCTCGTAATGTGTAACTGTTTCAATGGAGTGTCCCAGGAAACTGGACATCAACAAACTTAATTGAGAAGCAAGGATTCTCTTAAACTACCAACAATTACAGAACGTTAATTGGCGTTGCACTTTATAAATGGTTTTCTATTACGCTTCAATTGATCTTTTTAAATTATCTTATTGTTTCTGTTTTGTTTTAATGTATTTTTTACAACCTTGTGATATGGTGAATTGTCCTATTTATATAGATTAATTTCCGTGCAAAATTCATATGATACAACATATTTAATTTAATCGAGCTATATATGTACGTTTCTGACAAATATTCACATATGACAATGTGGATAAGAGAAAAAACAATTAAGAAATATACAACTAATATAAATAATATGATAATCAAATATATGAAAGTAAAATTCTCATTCTGTTTTTATGCCAAATAATAATTAACGTGGATTTTAATTCATTATAAATGAATTATTCCGTGATATAATTAACTTAGAAATAACACTATTATGACATTTTTTTCTAAATTTAAGAAGAAAGAAATGTATTTATTCCAGCCATTTTTAAAATTGCCCTCATTACGTAAACACTGCAGCTTGAAAAAATATGGACAGTATTAATACCCCCATATTACTATATTCTCATAATTTTTAATAGAAGTTGTTTCATGTTTTTCTTTTATTTTTGAAAAAGTATTGTTTTGGCCCATGGCAGAGAACTTGTTTTCGTTTTCTTCAATATGCCACTTATCGGAAACAACATTGAAAAATTACTGGAATTGTTCCACTCTCTATATTTGATAATTTTTAGCTACTGAATATTTTAAAATGTTCATTTTATCAAATCGATATCTTATTTTGCGGTATAAATTTTCATTTTAAATAGTGCTAAGTAAATAGTAAGTTTTGTTTCGCCCTAATCGTAATTTGTTTCTGACCTGCTAAATATGACGTAGATCATTCTCTGGTTTTAAATATTAGTTTAGAGAAAAAGTAATATATTATTTTTTTGGAAATAATTTTCAGTGATCGGTATCTCAAAGTATCGATCAAGAAATTTCAGATTTATGCTCCTTGGAAAGGTGACATTTTCCACTAAAAAAATATTTTGCTTTTCTTTGTTGGGTCTATTCATTTATGAGTTAAAAAGTGTTAAAAGTGAACTTCAAACAAAGAGAAAATTTGACACATTTTACATTTTTTGTTTCATAAATGAGAAAATACAAACAATGCGACTGAAATTGTGAATTGTATTATTGCTCCTGATACTGTAATAGCCAGTTATGTGCAATTCACCAGATTTGATATCATTATTTCATTTCTGGTATTTTTGATGTCAAAGATGCACTTCACGCGGCAGCATCTTCTTCGAAATTATCGATAAAAAATATCTAAAATTATTGAAATTATCCACTTATTAGCATTCGTATTAATCACCCAGAATTTATAGACCGACCTTAGAACAAATTTAAACGTTCATTCTAAGAAACTCTGAAATAAGTTACATAAAATTCACATTTAATAACGGGTTTCTTTTTTCCCAACTTATTATATTTTTAACTAACAAAAATTAAAAACAAAGACAAACTTCAGTTGTTAATAAAATATATCAATTAATCAACTCGTTCTTTATTATGGTACTAAAATCCACTTATGCATTCTGTATTACGAGTATATGTGGAAGCGTTTATGTACATAATTATTTAGGGGATGTATTAATCATTTATATCAACATCAATTCCTGAAGCAACGCACATGTTACAGAAAATACGAGCAGAAAAGCGTAAATCACTTCTCTTTCGGGTTGGGAGCGGTAAAGTGTACTTTCATAGATAAACATCGCGGTATGGAAATGCTTTTGGCCTAAAACACAATTCTTGTTCGCCATATTTGATGGCTCGGCTTCCAGCTGTTCCCTTTTTTCTTTATGGAGATGGATTCTTAGGGAAAAAGAGAGCTAATAACAAGTTGAGTGTAGAACATAGGAAAAATATCATCAGTAGTGCTCCTGTGTTTTACGACATTCGCTGACATGGATAACATTTGGGTGAAATTCAGAAGTTGCAAGTCTAATAATGGATTGAAAATAAACTGGAATTGTCGTATATGAAGTTGTTCTCTAGTATAATATTCGACGAGAGTTTTCAATTTTTCTATTTCCTAAATTGCTGTTATCATTGTTATATTTGGATCATTTATATACAATGTATAGTTGGGTACTAACTCATATCTACCTTTTACAGACAAATAAAAGTTGAATATATTGATTATGAAAACTATATTGTAAAACTTAAAAATATATTCTTGAAATTCTGAAGCGAATTATCACAATAAAATTTAGCTATAACAAAGAAAATCAGTTGTGAATCATCTAGAAATAAGAGTTAATATCCTCAAATTTTGAGTTTGAATCACGTATTACAGTATTAGTAAAAGCGTTTTTGAAATCAAGAACTGATTTAAAGTAATTGAATCACACATAATTCTTAGATTAGAAAATTTTATTATTCAACCAATTCCTATTCCTAATTTTTTACAATGTTATGTACAGATTACAATTAATTATCTTAGAATTTGTATTACGTGTGCATCAAAATATTTCATATTATGCATTTAAGATAATTTTAATAGTGCTTAAGTCTTGTTACAATGTACTTAATGCATTTTAAATAAAGATTATAATTATTTTAAAAGTTGGAAAATTCTTAAAAATATTTCATACTGTGTGTTTAAGACGTGTTTTTAGACACTTTAAATAGAGTTTAAGACTTGTTAAATAGAGATTTTAAGTATCTTCTTTATTTCATCATTTTGTCTATTTATCTCCCATTTGTCCCCATTTTGTCGCCAATACTATCTATAATAAGCATTTCAGTAGAACTAATTTTTTAAAAAGTTACCACTGTAAAACAAAAGAACGATTAAATTTGAGTTACATGGTTATTTTGGCATTTATTTTCTATCATTTCATATAAGACAAATTTGAAGATAAATTTTCCTTGCTACAATAAAAAGCTTCTTTCTTTTTTTCGTAGAAAGTCTGTTTTTTCACATATTTGGGAAAAAAAAAATTCAGCTTATTTGAAAATAAAAGTAATTGAAAAAGTTTAAACTTTAAGAGCCTGTTTCATTATTAAATGTGACAATGTCAAAATTTAAAAATATTGCTACCTTGTTACCAAGTAAAATTAAAGTAGACGTTACAAAACACAAAAATGAATACACATAAGTGTATATAATATAAATGATGTACGCTTGTTACTTGTCACTTGGCAAATAACAAGCATAGAAGCACCCTCTTTCGATGAACTTACTCCATAGATGGAGACCCATAGTTTAAAGAGCAAAATATGCAGATAATAGACAAATGGATTAAAATCATAACATTATAAGATTGGTGTAAAATGAGAAAAATGAAAGTAATGAAAATGAAAATGTTACATCTAAATTGGAAAAAAAACACGGTCTGTGTGTTAAATTTAAATATTAATTTAAATGCCTACATTTTTTAATTTTCTTCAGTAATCACGAATTTGAAAATAATACGAGCAAATATTAGGCCATAAGCATCTCGTAAAAGTTTTATAAATGTTTCAAATAGATGTCTCTGAAATATTTCCATTCAAAGTTCGAAATATTTAAGAAATGTTTGTTAACATTACATGAAAATTCAAATTATTTGTTTAACTTTAAACGGATTGCAATAATTAAATGACGTTTTTCATTTTATTTTTAATGAATAATTGGTAGAATTTACTTTGCATATATTCGTCATGGTTAAAGCATAGTTTTCTGATATTTGAATTTAAATAATTGTAAACAATGCTGGCATGCCCAGTGACTTAAGCAGGAATCACTTTCAATTTTGATCAATTTAAACAACTTCCAACATTTCTGTTAAAAGAATATAACAATATGAAGCAAAGTGATAAAAACATCTAGTTAATATATTGAATAAATATGGTTTTTATCAACAGATAATTTTATTTAGCATTTGTATTTTTAATGATATAAGAATTATTGTAATTTTGTGTAAAAATGTTAATAAAATTACCATGTTAATAAAATTTAAATAAACGCTTACGGTGGAATAAGAAAAATATGACAATTTTTTTTAAGAATAATTGTTAAAAAATTTATTATCACACCACAACATTTTAATTTTAATGGGAGAATCTGTTTTTTATTCTAATTAGGATATGGTATTATAAAATTATAAGCATATTTAAACAAAATTTCAAGCAATTACTTTGCATTAAATTGAAGGTATGGGATACCTAGAAATTTTAATAAAGAAAATGATGCTCAAGCCATGTAAAGAATAATTTCTTGGTAATAGTTTTTCTCCAAAATAGTTTTGTGACAACAATTTTGGGACCGCATTTGTGTGTTCCATGAAAATACTTCTCATAATTAAATTTTTTACTCACAGTTTTGAAGCTTTCTATCATTAGGTTTTGTATTTTTCTTAGATTACCAGTTGTTGTATCATAAACTTTCAGCTTAAAACTTGCATAAAAGAAAACATTTTTTTACTTTAATGAAAGGCATTGTTCACTTAAAATACTTTCTCATTACAAGTATGAATGAAGTTTAATTTTTTACCCAAACCATAAATTAATGTTTCTTCTTAATTAGGAAACCAAAAAAAAAAACTTAATTTTCACAAAAATGTATTTGTTTAAAATTATTTTTTTGTGGCTACAACCTTAGCATGTATTTTATTAAACTGTTTCTAATTCAAGTTTGTTTGTTTTTTTTTACTTGTAAGATTCTTTTCTCTTTTTAATGTATTCATCTGTACAAAGCAAATATATTGTATTCATAAAATGTTGAAAAAAATGTTTTGTGCTGTCTTATCACAGATGATGATTTGTTCAGGAAAAATAAAACAAATACATTTTTATCATATTTTAATATTCCATTGAAGAAACAAAATTAGGCATATTTTACCGATCATTAAAATTTAAATTTATGAAAATGAACAGTAATTAGATGAGAATAAATTCTCATTTGTTGTATTTGAATTTTAAGTATTTGTATTTTAATTTATTTTTAAATGAATAAAATATTAGTTTATTTTCAAATTAAACAAACTAAATTTGCAATGTAATTCAAAAAGTTATGATTTTCCGCCAATACGTGAAAATATTCATGTAAAATGCTTTGAATAATTTTTTTAATTTTCATTCTTTAAAGTTGAAACCACCTTTAAAATATATTAAAACTAGCTGTACCCGCCCGGCATTGCCCGTGCATTTAGAAAATGCAGATAAGTGAATAGCGCAGGAATAGTAGTGTAGGACATGTAGACTGTCTCTCTCCCCCCCCCACACACACAACATTCCCCGTCGATAAAAAGGAACAATATATCCTAAATATTTTAAAAGGAAAATTTTCCAAAAGATGGTCGCCAGAATTGTTTCTCAAAAGGAGCTGGTACAACCCCGGAATCAGCTATCGGCGAGCAGCGATCTCGAAAAGAAGTTTTATAAATAATTTTTTTAAAATTTTTCTAATTCAAAAATCGAAAATCGGGCTTCGAGGTCTGGTGGCCAGCCCCTTTGTGCTTCCGTGTAAAAAATTCCAGGTCCCTGCGTGCGATAGATTTGGCTGGAGAGCTCGGTCAGACAAACGGACAGACACATTACACTTGCTTTTATTATTATAAGAAGATAAATTAAAATTAGATGTAAGTTTGATTTCCTAACGATGTCTTATTAAAAAGTTTAAGTGTATCTAATAAATTCTTCAAAGTTTTTATTTGCTTTCAAGAATTTGAGAAAACTTGAATGATAAATAAACTGCTATTCGTTTGTGCTAAAATGAATAATAATTAGAATTTCCTGAAGAATGTATTGAGTCAATAATATAGTATGAAAATGGGTACTTCTTCATTTCACCGGTGCAAGTTATAAAGTCGCCAAATGGCATTACTATGCGTAACAAAAAATCACAAAATTTCTGCTTTTTCCATCATTAACTTTCTGTTTTTTCCAAACATTTTAAATAAAAAAAAATATTTTTACAAAATAAAATTTTCAATTAACATTAAATGAATTAAATTAATGGTACAATCCTAGGAGACAGGATTCAATTTGTCACCAAAGGTCCCATACCTTTGGTGACAAATGGGAAAAAAAAAGCGTCCAGGCAGAACGAAATGGCAAAATAAGAATTCTAGAAATCGTTACGTTTATCGTATCTAGTGTATCAAAGTAGGATTACCAAGAATGACAAAATTTATAACCAACTAAAATTATTCATGCCAAGGACCTAAAGCACATTTTAACCTAAGATTCAAAACACTGATGACAATTTTTCGACATAATGCAAATGAATATCTAGATCCGTTGTAGAAAAAGTCCTTAATAGGTGAAAATGCACTTTAGGTCCCCTACTTGGCGCGTTTTCAAAATCGCCGATGCCATGGCGAAAATTCTACGGCTATTTCAAAGTGAAACTTAATTAGCGACCAATGAAAAGACTAAAACAAAAGGATAATTAATGAGCATGAGTGAAAAAGCGCATCAAATTCGCGAGTTGGTGAAGTAGGGGAACTAAAGTGCAATTTAACCAACAAAAGAATATGGAATTAATCTTATAATACACACATACACAATCAGCCAGTTTAACAATATAAAATTCCAAACACGAAAAACAAAAAGCATCATACTTATAACTTAAAAGGGATAAAAAGAAATTATTGGCTGTATCCCAGTGTACGGTGCGCTATTTTTATACAATTAATATAATTATAGAATATACAATTAATATCATTATATAATATAAAATTATATTATTTTATACAAATAATATAATTTTATACATTATTATATACAATTAATTATAATTGTATATATGATTACCGTTGTATATATGCGTACCGTATAAGGAGCGTACCGTTCACTGGGAATTAACCGAAATTATTAAAGGCGGAAAAAATTAAAAGGGTAAGTAAAGTCCAAATTTTAAAATGCAAAATTAAGATTTCATCTTGATTATTATAAGTTATTCTCTAAAACATAAATAATAACATTTTATCACTCACTCATAATTTTGGCTTCATTTTTTTTTTTTTTATTCTTCCATAAAAGCTGATCTTCTACTTTGTAGGTGGAGTTTTTTCTTCCCCAGGTTTCTTTTCTCCTGGTTTTCCTCCTTTATCATCAGGCTGTCCGGGTTTTTTTCTCACCAGGTTTTTCTTCAGGCTTTTTAGGATCCATTTCTTCTTCCACGGGAATTAAATACTCAAATGAAAATATGTGATGAATTTTTTGCTTTAAGTAAACTATGCAGTAACGCAGCTTATCAAATCAAAATTAGAATGTGAAATTCTGCAAATTGTCTCACTTCACTCGCGTATCATATCCACGTAGCACCTTCTCACGTGGATGTTCAAACCAGCCTTTACAGTTTTAAATAACTGTAGCAATTTTTACTTCTGGAAACGTCTAGAAATTTCTGTAAAGTTTGGCATAGAGGGCGCTAGTTTCTCAGTTAATAGGAAAATGGTTCCTATCATAACTTACCGCTGTTGTACTTCTTACATGTTTATATTATTGCAGACTAATACAATAATATTCCATGTTTCAAAATTGATGTCGGATTTAATATTGATAGCAATCAAAACATTAATTTATATTCAATGAAACTTACTACGTTATAGATAAACTTCGATTCAAATTAAAGTTATTTCATATTGTAAGTGCGAATGATGAAAACTTTCCGAATTTCAGTAAAAGAAATCATTATAATCATAGAGGTTGCCTTTGACTAAATTTTTAGTCAAAAAGGGAATAGTTATCCGAATTCAGCGACATTAAATGAATGAAACTTTTATTTCTTTTTTTCCAGTTAATAACAATCATGTAAAAATAGGGGAAATGGCGGCATTTTTAAACAACCAAGCTAACAACATTCAAATTAGGAATATACTTTATGGTGCCTCTTTGATTCTCGCAAAGTTGTAATCGCGATTGATCGCCAAGCCGGGCAAACCCCAATCATATTCCGATAGCAACAGGGGAATTCATTGTCTGTGCCAACAAAAATCGCCAATAAAAACGATAGCCAAACAAAAATCGCCATGTTTGCCAAGGGGCCACCTTAAAGTATAGTTTTACCATAATTTGACATTGGTAACGAACAAATTTCAAATGGACAGACAGACACATTACACTTGCTTTTATTATCTATCTATAACCCCGGAATCAGCTATCGGCGAGCAGCGATATCGAGAAGAAGTTTTATAAATAATTTTTTTTAAATTTTTCTAATTCAAAAATCGAAAATCGGGCTTCGAGGTCTGGTGGCCAGCCCCCTTGTGCTTCCGTGTAAAAAATTCCAGGTCCCTGCGTGCGATAGATTTGGCTGGAGAGCTCGGTCAGACGGACAGACACATTACACTTGCTTTTATTATTATAGAAGTAAAGACAATTGATTTTTATCGGAAGTTAGAGTTTAATTTGTATTCTGAACTCTCTTTCTTAACCCACAAACATTTAAATCCCTTAAATCATTTAAAGTTGAATAATTATTGCAAATATTTGAATGATGTTACGAAATATTTCTTTACTAGAGATGTGTTTGAATTAGAGCAGTGATCATACAATCAACTGTTCAGTGATGGGAGAAATAAATTCATACTAAAATGTAAATAGCTTTCTGTGACGTTATTTTAAATCATTATTATTGCTTCCCATAGAACCATTTATTAGACATTTTTTATTCAAAACAATGAAAAGCTTAGTATTTAAAATAAAATGCAAAAAGTACACAAACACTTCATCTGCTCCCTTATATGAATCTATATTTGATAATACTAACCATTAACCATGTAATTTTCCTATTTTTATGATCTTCGGGGAACATGTGAAAGGAAATGTTTTGTTAGAAATCCATTGGCTCTATAGCTTCACGCCGCATCTCATGAAGATCTCCGAAGTAAGCATCAATTGCCTTGTTCAATAATTGGGAGGGTGACCACATTCTACCGCATTGGGTTGTGAATGTGTCCACGTGAAACGTACGAAGCCTTTCCACTGATGTGGTCTGGATGTGAAGGGGAGGTGCAATCTTAGATATGACCTCATCACCTGACAGTGAAGCAAAATTACTAGGCACTAGGTGATGGGCAAGTACTCCAAACATGTTAATTTAAAAAGTGCGGGGGCTTGTTTGCACCACTATATATGCATGTGTGTGTGTGTTAGGCATAAAATCAAATATTTCAGAATTTTTTTAAGTTCTAAAGTAATGCTTCTTAAAAAAATTGTTTTTCATCTTAACCACACTACGTGACCAAATATACTTATTTTAATCATAAATATTATTAAAATATTCCATAATTTGATTAACTGTACAGTTTCAATAAATACATAGAATACAGATTACTTAATAAATCACCAATTTCTAAAACATTATGCTTTATTTACAAAGATTTATTTCCTGTGATTTACACTCATAAATCTCAAATTCACATTTTAATACATTGATAAAAATTTCAAATAATTTGCTATAAATGGCTCAGTTAAAATTAAAATAAATATGATGAAATTCTATGTGGCACGCTTTTTTTTCTCAATTAAAATGTTGTTTTCAAATAATTATTTTGCCTTAACTACCTTTGGAGGTTAATATTCACATAAAATGCTGTAGAAGACATAACCAACATGAAGGGATGTTTTATACCTGTTTTCAAAAAATACATGTCTTTAAATATGTTTATTACTTACCCCAAAATTTTATATATTTTTTCTTAAAAAGAGATTAATGAGTATTTTTAGTAGTAGATAGGAGATGTTGAATAAATAATTTAATGTAATAAGGCATTGCAGAGGCCGTCGATTTCTTTATTGGCGTAGGTACAACATTAACCAGTGCTCCAAAATCAGAAAAATAAAATAAATCCAAATCCCAAATATTGGATAAACACCTTTGCCTCTTAATGTATCATGCAGAAGTTTCATGCTCTAGTAATTACTTAATATCAGGTCTGAAACGATATTGGAGCTACTTGATGCAAATTCCGCTCAAATTTTGGCGAGTACTTTCTTACTTTTTACGCCAAAATTCCCCAAAGTGTTATTTTCTTGAATACCTTGCACACATTTTCGAGCTTTATATATACACGCCTTTGCCCTTATTTTATCGCCGCTCATTTTGTTTCTCAATTCTCCAGACTCTTTTCTTAAATCTGTTGCTCCAGACCAGAAAAGTTGCCAATTTTTCATTACGGTAATGGAGGCATTTTTACCAAAAGTAAAGAGGGGTGATGAGGTAGTTCGCTCTCTGCATTTTTTTTATTTTTTTTTTTAACTCTAAGCGTATATATTTTATTTATTTAGGTTCTTTTTTTCATTTTTACCCTCTTATCTCTTTTTCGAAAGACCCCAATCTCTGCGAAGAAATCTCTAATGTTGCAGTCGTTAGCGCTAACACCCCATGGGAGGCGTTAAAAATTTGCTCGCTCGCTTTCGACATTTTATCTTTGAGTTATTTAGCAGAACTTTAGCTGTGGCAGAGATGCAGGGAAAAGTGGAGTAAAAAAGGAATTGGATCAGAGGCACACTCAAGAGGACTTCTTAATAATAGTGGTATTGCATTAGAAAATGATGTTGTTTTAATAGCCACGCGTGCGCCTCTGCCGAGAAAATAACAGACTGAAGAAGCGTTGAATTATTCGAAAGCTTTATCCCCAGAAAAAAATTATCTAGAACCAACAGTGAACGATAAGCGAATTTTTATGAACAATTTATTTAACAAGTAGTGTTTGATGGAAGTATATTGTAAGGCAACATCTAGCTTTATTGAGTCTTGATGGAAGAAAGATGATTGAATAGTTTAACAAATTCATATACTTAGAAAAATCTACTATCATTCCATAAATGTTGGGGCTTATATTTTCACTTAATGTATTATCTAAATACAAATGTATTATCTAAATTTAAATTTTTATTGATTAAATTATCATTTCATGAATTTGAAGATCAATAATTAATCATCTCATGATTCCTTTTATTGCATTGATTTCTTTCGAAACCCATATGAAGAATGTACATGTTTAATGTAGATTGACACGTTTTGCAAATCAGATAAAATAATAGGTTATAAAACAAGATGTTTTACGTATAATACAAAATATTAAATTTTCGTGAATCATAGATATATAAAAAATACTTAACCAGTGTTTGCGACTCCCTTTTTAAATCCTTAACATTCAAACACTTTTTCCCTTAAAGCAACTATAAACATAGAAATAACTTATTATTCATTGTGAGTTTTTTTATTTCGTGACATTATAAGAGTTTTGAAAATATTTGACTTTCAATCACAGCTCCGTTTCACTGAAACATATTTGCTGAATGATAGCATGCCCATAAAATTACAAATAAATATGAATTATTTTTGAAAAGCTCTTTCTCTCTAGGAGGAAATTAATATTGTTATTTTATGCAGAAGTGGTCATGAGAATGTGTGCGAATCAACTTTGTAGGTGAAATGTGTGTGCTCATGGCTATTGCTATGTAGACATTTTAATTTCTGACCTCTAAACATATATTAAAGATTTCATTGTTGTTTAAGAATACGACATTATCACAAGTTTGAATTGAAAGAAGATCCAGATGTTGAACTTATTGATGAAGAAGATCCATATAAATGAAACCATACATTTATTGAATTTTGAATCCTTATACACTGTCTACCAATAAGTATTTGGACACTTATACAAAGGACGATATCAGTGGTCCTGAGGTACATCATGGCCTTCCATGGTATATATCGTGAAGCAAACAGCATAGGTATTAGTAGTATGCAAGATACCGCGAAGTTCAGAGCTCTGATTATCGAAAAAGATTATATTTCGAAAAAGGTATAATTATCGGGTATCACAAATGATTCTTAAGGGACATATTTAGCAATCTGAAGTACTCAAAATCAACAGTGGCCTAGGTGATTAAAAAAGAGGAAAGTAAGGGTGATTGTTGGAATGCGACCCTAGTCGGCAGATTAATGAAACTGGGAAATAGAGACAGGCGAGTGCTGTCCAGAGAAATTCCGAAGAACCACATCCAACCGATGCCCCTCACCTGCGAGGAATTTCAACAGGCATCCGGGAGTATTGTTTCAATGAATATCATCCGTAAGGAAGCACATCTGCTTTGTTTTCATGGTCGTGCAACTGCCCATAAGCCTTTGATCACAAAGTCTAACCCCGCTGCTCAGTTAATGTGCTGCAAAGTATATCGAAATTGGACCGTAGATCAGTGGAAATGAGTTCTTTGGAGTGACGAACCAAGGTTCACCCTATACTGATCAGATGCTATGGCCTAGATCTGCCTGGAGAACGTCTCCTGCCAGAATCCATTGTGCCACGGTCAAGTTCGGCGGAGGTGGAATTATGGTCTGAGGGTATTTCTCCTGGTATGGACTAGGACCATTTGGTCTCAATTCCTGGTAAGCTCAACGCTGATGCCTACTTGATCATTTTGGATGACAATGGGCTTCTTACGTTGTGGCAGTTTTACGGGTTGTGCCCCTGTTACTTTCAGGAGGACAATGCTGGCATTGTCGTCCTGACATAGTATCCTGGTATTTTATTCATGTTTCGAGATTAACCAAGCTAGGTACATGTTTTGTATTGGAAATTTTTTCCATGAAAGCAGATGACCAAGGTCTAGTAATGATCTATATAATTATTATTAAATATAACATTTGTCGAACAAAATTTAAATATCAGGTGAGACAGATTTCATCACTTATAAAATAAGACATTAAACTGAAATTTAAACATGAGATTTAAAAATAAAATTAAAAAAAAATAAGATTAAATTAAAATTTATGCTGACAAGCATATTAGATGCGAAACATATACTTTAAAATCCCTCTGTAAGAAAAAAATATAAATAAATTTGAGCGCCTATTCATCAAAACATGTTTTTAATTTCAAATTTATATGAGAAATTATGATATAAACTACAATAGATAGCAAAATTTGATTTATAATTTACTTACAATTAATTAGACGCCCAAGCGAATGAATATTAATTTAATAATCTATAAATTAAAATAAATTACTTACTTATATTAGTATATCTAATGGAAATTTTACAAGTTGCTTATGAATTCAAACGCAACTTCCCTACTAACGATGAATAATTTTTGAATATGAATTGTTATTGTGTATGATTCAACAACATTAAGAAAAACATCACATTATTAAACATTACATTTGTGGAATATATTAATAGAAATGCTTCTGGTAAAATATCTGCACTAAGTATTTTGTAAAATATACGGTTCTATTGCCTAAAATTTAATTTATTTTCATTAACTTCACTGAAAATTTCATTGTTCTAAGGTAACTGCAAATTTAAAAAGTGACATCTTATCATCACTAGTATTGATTTCTCTTTAAAATGAAATAAAACTGACCATACGAGCAATTATCTAGCATTCTTAAAAATATGGAATTGATTTCCAAACAAACAGAAGGCATTTCCCCATTATTTTATGGCTGACTACCCAACTAAATTTAAATGGTTAAAATAAAATTTAAAAAAAAATATCACTGAATCTAATGAATTTGAAATCACATCTTTTTAACTCAATTAATCACAGAAAAAAAATGTATTAGTTTCGGGAAAAAGTAATATATCCTGTAATACTTTCCTGTAGAAAGGCTGCACTTATCAATATCTCATAAATTATCGGTCAAGCGATTTCAGATTTTTGCTACTTGTAAAGGTGACATTTCACACTAAAACAAATCCTTTGCTCTTTTTTAATTGGTTTATTTATTTATAAGTTCAAGTGTTAAAACTGGAATTTAACCAAGAGAAAATGTGGCACATTTTAAAATTATTTTTTGATAAACATAAAAATTTAAGCTATGAAAATTTAAATTGCGAATATTGTTTATGGTCCTGATACTGCAACAGCCAATTATATTCAATTTTGTTATTGTCGATTCAGCTCAAGTACTTTTGATGTTAAAGATATACCTCACACGAGAGCATCGGTGTTGAATTTGTAGATAAAATATCAAATATTATCAAAACTGACTGCTTGTTAGTAGTCTTACCATTACCCAGCTAAGTGCTGTTTAATGCCAAGTGAACCCGAAACAGGTTAGATAAAGTTCATGTAAAAATAAGGGATTTCTTTTCCCCCTTATATAACATCTAAGATTATAAACAAGTAAGGCAAATGTGACACTCGTCGAGTTATAAAAATCACTCGACATTTCTTACGAGTGCAGGCAATTACTCTTCAACTTGCATACCTAAATTTCTTCGACTTTGTTCTTGGATATCTTTGGGGACTTTTAAGAGGAACTTTCCTCCCCTCTGACCTTTAGTTTTATTACCAAGGAGGGACCCCTTGACAAAGAGTGGTGGAAGATCTTCTGCTCCGCACGTGATCCTGGCGTTCGTATGAGCATTCTTCCGAACTTAAAGACTCAGAAAGAGAAATAAACGACTGCCCTCCCTTAATGAAAATGTATGGTTTCCAAAGAAGCTTCTGCTGCTGCTCCTGTGGGATGCAACCCTATTTGCTGGTCGAGGAACGTATCTATTTTTATGAACTATCACAAGCACCAGAGCATGCTGAACTACAGGTCAGGAGAGAGGATGTAAAAGAGGAGAAAACACTGCTGTTTATTGCATTTCTCGCATGCGAAAATGCATTTTGATGCTGTAATGAGTGACGAAATTTACATACAGAGTTAGTAATAAGAAATGGGAGATTTAAACTAATCTCAGATTATGAGAATACTAATATAACACACGGGGCACATTAATGTATTTATATACGTCTCAGGTTTTATTAGTAACTTTATTCATGGAATTTTAAGTATGCTTTTAGGAAAATGATGAATTTGTATGAGTGTATCATTTTAACTCATTCTCATAAGTAATTATATAAAATATATATTTATTTTGTTACTTCGAATTTTTATTACAATTTTATAACAACTTTATATCTCCAAATTTATATAATACTATATGGAACATTTTATACTGATTTTAAATGGACCATCAGCTTAAAATGTTTTATACTTGTAACATTTATAACATTATTTTAACATTTATTTAACATTTATTTAAGCAAATATTGTGTTCTCACCTTCTTCACACAATAAATAAAATGTATTCTATTACATTTTCTGTAATAAAATGGATATTTTCTCTTAAAATGTAATGTATGCTATTACATTTTAAACAAAAAAATATGCATCAGCGCAAACATCAGAGTTTGGAAAAATTTCATAAAAAATTAAATGTCTTTCAGAATACGCCACATTAATTTTGACATCGTTCTAATTAAAATTAAAAGTCTTATCACCAGTATTTCTAAGAAAATTACGTAAACTAAAAAACATGAGAAATATTCAAAATACTCCTCTTTTACGAATGAATTTAAATTTAGTTTTTAAAAAGTATCAGTATACATAATAGCCATGCTAATTTAAAAGAATAAATGCAACAATTGAAAAGGCAAAAATGGAAGGAAAACAAAAGGATGTAATTTTTTTCAGGAAATAAAATTGTAGCAGCAACCATATCTATCTTAACTTCAAAATCAGGCTACAGTTAAGAAGTTTAAAAAATTTACGAACTATAAATTGACTCCTAATAATGATATTTGCTAAGACATTACATCCAGAGAGGAGTAAAGTGTCCACAAAACAATAAAAATTCATAAAATCCGAAAAAATAAAATTAAAAGAAACAGTTTGCAGATAGGTTTACCATTGATCTATCGTGAGATTTTTTAAAAATAAGAAAGAAAATTAAAAAAGTAACCAACAGATGACCCTGATACTAGCATTTTAGTTGGAAATATGCATTGGAGACAGGTGAATATAAATATTTAAAGTCTTGATATTTAACCTATTTCCACTTGCATCTTATGTAAGTGATCAAAGAAGCTGAATGAGAAAAATAAAGCTTTGTTGATGAAGTTGTTCTACAGGAACTAAGAATTAGCGACGACTGCAGATCTCCATTACCGACTTCTGAAAAATATGATTACTGTAAAAGAGACTTTAATCCTTTAGGTACATCTGAAGAGTGAGACTCTTCATCTGCTTATTAGGGTTATGGTGGACGAGTCTGACTCGTGATCTGAACTTAAGAATCAGGCGTTGATATTTGCGGTTACCAGTGGGGATTGAATTCAAACAATTTCCTGACATTTGTTAATGACATCATACAGTTGCAAATAAAATAATTTCCAATTATCTTTATTAGTACCCCTGTTTTTTTGATAAACTCTCTTAAGATGTCTGAAAAAAATTCATGAAAATCATTGGTAAATGATAGTTTAAATGAAATAAAATTAGAATTCTATGATAACAACAATCAGTCGTCTTTGATAATTTTGGTATTTTATCGACAATTTCGGAGCCGATGATTCCATGAGTTGCATCTTTAACATCAAAAATACCTGATATGAATCGATGATACTGAATTTGAATGAAATTGGCTGTCATAGTATCCGGACCATTAGCACCATTTACAGTTTCACTTTTCATAGTTAGTATTTTTACTTTTATCAAAGAATAGTTGTAAAATGTGCCGAGATTTCTCTTTTTGTCATTCCACTTTAACACATTCTGCTGACCAATAAAAGAACATTTTCTTAGTGAAATGGATAGTGAAATCGAAATAAAAATCACTGATTTTATGTATTAATCCATATAGCGACAGATTAAATCCATACCATGGGTTTGAAATCTTCAAATAATTCTATACTCAAAAGGTTAACAATGACCGACCGGCTTCATGAAGCTTCTTCGGAGATATGGAAAAACTAGATCACTGGAGGATCATGTTAAGTCCTGATCCAAATATAAGGCAGATACTTTTGGGGCATACTGTAGCCCAAAGTGTATAATATATCTAGAATCTACTTCAGGAACTAGAAATTGATAGATGCTAGTGACCAACACCGGCTTCGTGTGCATAACATGTTTTTTTTATTTAAGTGTCCTTTTTCATTTATGTTCAAAACTACCTATTTTTTTTTAATCTTAAAAATATTTTTATTTACTGAGGAAAGACTGCAAACCATCTATCATTTTGATTAATTTTCAGGCTTTTAATATTTAGCTTTTAAGGGTTTTTCTACATTCTGTTTGCTTTTATCTAAGGGAATATTTTCAAAATTTTTTGAATCCTGTTATTATTGATGTATTATTGACAATATTATCAAGTTTCTATTAACCATTTCCCAGATCAATAGACTATTTCTTCATCTAGAAATGTGTCGAAACAGCACAATAATCGAAAAATCATTCATTTGTGAATTTAATTTGCATTTGTAATAACATATGGGAATCATGTAACATTTTCTCTAAAAACTACACTTTGTTACTTCTGAAATATGTATATTAATTCATTTTCCGACCAATTGAATATATATTGCAAATACATTTTATTACATACTGTAAAATAACTTTCAAAAATAATTGTTTACATAAATCACCGTGAAAATTCCTTTCATTTAAAAAAAATTATTGAGTTTTTCGAAGGAAATTATTTATTGTATCCGTCGAAAATCCATTATCATTTTTTAAAGCAGTATAACCTAACAAGAGCAAATATTTTAATTCCAACAAATCACACCAAACCAAATTTATTACTGTAAACAAACAAATTGAGTTGTGGATATCGCTGAACATTTTCATTCAACGAAATGAATGTCACCCGAAACGAGTTCTTTTCCCCGCGCATTTTCAATCACTGGCTCCGTAATTCATTGGTATTGCTGTCGCGTCTCACTTTGACGTAATTGGTCCCTCAGTCTGAGCCGTCCTTTTTGATAATTACATTCGCCTAATTGCAGGAGACTCCTTTTTTGGTAATTATATGAGAGCGAACCACCGGATAAACAGTTGCAAATGCAGACTTTTTCTTTTCCCCATTTGGGTTTAGAATAACTGAATGCTATAATATCCGTCCCTGGATCGCATAACGGCATGATGTATCACGAGATATCTCGTGGGAAACATGAAATTATAAAAAAAAGCTCTTTTTGAAATAAATGATTTCAGTGCCAAAAGTATCTGTATAATGAGTCAAAAGGGTTTATATATCAATTGGAAATGGAAAAGCACAACGAATAAAATTGCAATCTACATTTCTCATTTGCATTTTATAAATATGGAAAATAATACTCAGAGCAGAAAAATAAAATATTCTTCTTCTTTAATGAAAATGGTAAATAAATTTTATTTTATATCATTTAATTGAAATATAAAGCTACTTCTTCGGTTCAAAAATTTATTAGCTTAAGTGATTTTTTGATGGACAATTTTAAAAATAGAGGCGTACAAACATCTGTATGGACCGCAGTTTAAAATGGTTACAGAATATCTTTTAAATATTTTACTCAATCTATGTTCTCTAGAATAAAACAATGCTTAACAAGAAAATATCAAATTATGATTCCTTGAAAAATAATTGATGCCTAATATCTAGCTCAAATTGGCTTTTTACAGCTTGCAATATTATATATATTAGATAATTATTCCATACTTTTGATTATTTACAGCTTATAATTTAAAAAAGAATTTTGAAAACAAAATTTAAAGGGATTTATAGTTTTTATTAGCTATACTAAATTTATTAAATAATATTCAAGCAGAATTTAAGAAACTAAGCACATCATATAATGTGAAATATTTTAAATATATATAATGCGACTGCTTTATATATATAATTATTACGTAATCATAAAACTTTAATTATATATTTAATAAAACTATTTTAACTTGTATAGCTTCTTCTTTCTCTTATCTTGATATTCTAATTACATCTTATTTAATTTACATCGGCATTTCTTTCAATAGCTGCTTTTGCGTTGGTTTGATTGCCTTTAATATTTGTAGGTAGATATTGCTTTCTATTTTTATACATTGTATTTAATACTTTATATAATATATGTATAAAGAAAATGCAGCAGTTCTTATAATAATAATTGTTTTCAAAATCTGAAGAAAATTTTAATACACTACTGGTTATTAAAATTGCTACACCAGGAAGAAATAGAGATAACAAAATGATATTTATTGGACAAATATATTATACTAGAATTAACAAGTGATTAAATTTTCAAAACATTTGACTGGATAGATCCTGAGAAATCAGTACCCAGAACAATCACCTCTGGCAGTAATAACAGCAGTTATACGCCTGGGCATTGAGTCAAACAGAGATTGGATTGCATGTACAGGTACAGATGCCCATGCAGCTTCAACATGATGCCACAGTTCATCAACCGTAGTAACGGCGTTTGGTGACGAGCCAGTCGCTCGGCAACCATTGACAAGAAATTTTCTATTGGTGAAAGATCTGGAGAACGTGCTGGCCAGGACAACAGCCGAACATGTTCCGTATCAAGGGAGTCCGCGCAATACCGGCAACATGCGGTCGGGCATTATCCTGCAGAAACGTAGGGTTTCGCAAGGCTCGAATAA
>JAPDSC010081640.1:16610-33418 GCA_026290005.1 Latrodectus geometricus | reverse complement strand
TGTTCAGCCACAGTAAACCGTGACACTTGTCGTCTCACTTGAAAACAGCTGTTCTTGTTGACTGGCTAAAGGACTATATATTGGTCTCCAATGCAGTTGTTTTCCTGAGGCGGCCATTATTTCTAGCAGCTGTACCTATGTTAGGAAAACTTTCCATGTGCGCGAAACGACTCTTTTGTTGATTCCGATAACTTCGACTACACTGGTCACACAATGCTCTTCCTCCAGTTTTTCGATCATTCTATTATGTGAGAAGTCACCCAAATTGTTTCTGCTAGCAATATTTCGGGTGCCGCCCAACCTGTCTAGTGGTTAGCGTAACTGATTACGGATGAGGAGGAACTGGGTCCGAATCCCGACTCGGGCATGGATGTACTTTCTCTTTCTCTGTGCTTCTTGTCCTTTCTCCAGATGATGGATGAATGTGGTCCACCCTATAAACGGGTTTGTGGTGGCGTGGCATGGGCGATGCTACTCGTATCCGTGACTTGGTTCACAGGTGCCCACCGGGTAACGATAAAATGATTAGCAGTTTCCGGCCTTGTTGCGGCAAATGGGCCAATGTTACTTAGTTGCTCAAGGGTTCCCGCCATTAGAAATAAAAAAAATATTTCAGGTAGAAATTAACTTGCACTTATTGCGAATATACCTTTAGTTTATTTTTCGTCCCTCCTTTTATGGTAACATTTATGGTAATATTGAGCTGCGGTTTCCACATGTCCCAATTTTGAGTATGGTAACGTTGCCTGCAACGTTCTGTTCCTGACATTTGCATACGCATGACCTTTATACTGAATTATGGGTTTATTGTAAGGATAGCATGAAGTCTCTTTCTACAATTTCCGGGCTATCTGATTAAAATGTATGATTTAATCAGGATTAATCAAATGATTTTGATATAATGTAACGTAAATGCATATAATGTGAATATTTATATGATATGTAAATGGGAAATCTGTGAATTTAGCCAGACAAGAAAATAAATTTCTATGTCCGCTCTTAATTTAATTCTGGGAAAAAAAAAAAAAAAAAAAAAAAAACCCCGAAAACCTAGACAGTTTAATTGGAAAATTTATTTAATATTCACACTAAAAATCGCGAACAAGCGCTTAAATTACGAAATTTTTTGGTTACAATATATTTCACAATTGAATACTTTTTAATAAAAGGATAATTTTCAAAGGTTTTTCTAATTAAATTAATAATTAATTCTTCAGGTATTTATATCGGTTGAAAAAATAAGAATTGTCTGCTATCTAATAGATAGGATGAAATGTATATTTTTGAACTTAGTATTTCCGATTCATCCTTTTAATTTGAAAAATATTTCTAAAAATTATATTCTGTCATAACATAATATTTATATAAGATATAATTATGCTTTATAGATTCAGCCCATTTTTGCTGAAAATTGGTTACTGAATTAGTTGAAATGAGGAAATTCATTATTCTATTGTGTTGTTGATAAAGGTAATTAATGAAATAATTAATTAAAAACTTTTTTGAACAATAACTAAAGATGATGAATTAAGAAAAGTTTATAACTAAAGGAATTTCCTCTTGCATCATTAGTTATGAGTTCATAAATAAAAATACCTTAAAATGAATTTTGAATGGAAATTGCGTAATTAATTAATTAATTAGTTGCACTCAAATTATGTAATGAAAGAGTTTTTTTAATCAATTTTAAATTATAAATGAGAAATTGCTTTAAAAATTTTCGTGGATTTTTATCCACGAAAATGGTAAAAGAATTTTACATAAAAGGAAAGACGTAGTTGATATATTTGCATAACTTGTTCATACCTCGAAAATTTAATTAGACTTTAATAAACTAACTTAATAAACAAAGTTTTATGCATCATACAAAACGAATAAAGGTATACAAATAGTTTATAAGCATTTCATAGAGTTGGTAAATAATTTCATGAATCGTTAAAACAAGGTTGGGATCATATTTGCAGTCAGGTGATTACGATTAATTTTCAACTTATTTCTGTTCATCGAAGAAGATAATTACTGTTAATTGTCTCATAAACAACTACTCGTATTAGAATGAAGAGGTCCACACCTGAATTGGTACATTCCTTTCCATTCTACTTACTTCAAGCAAGTGAAGAGTTATTGGATTTTAACGAGAACATTCGCAGTACACACATAGTTAGTGCAGACGTGCGATGGTTCAATTTATGAACATCTGCTGCTTTATGAGCAGAATGTAAAGAGATGTAAAATTCTAAGTATATTATATCAGCTATTATATATGAAAGTTATTGATAATACATTCTATAATTGATCCATAAATAAATAAAAAAGTCTTCTTAAGAATCTTCTTAAAAAGTCTTCTTAAGAATAAGTTTTTAATACAGTGTAGGCCGCCCAACCTGTCTAGTGGTTAGCGTAACTGACTACGGATGGGGAGGACCTGGATTCGAATCCCGGCTCGGGCATGGATGTACTTTTTCTTTCTCTCTCTGTGTTTCTTGTCCTTTCCTTGTATGAATGTAGTATGAATGGTTGCCTACCCTATAAACGGGTTCCTATGGCATGTGTGTACTGAGGAAGTCGGACTCCACACCCAATTGTGGTTCAGTTGAAAAAGTGGAGCAGCTCACTCATACTGCCAATCTGGCTGGCATTCGACAAAAAAAATACAGTATGTAGTATTGGTCACATCATTGTCCGACCCCATGGAAAAAAAAAACTTTCTCTCAAATAATCCTTCTGGATGAATGGCAAGTGTTATGGTTTCAATCGTCTAGTTATAGTTTCTGATTCAATAAGATGCCACAGGTGATGGTCTCAATCATATTGGTCAAAGACCAAACATTATGGCAGCAAGGGTTTTGGTATATTATGTGCAATTATTATAATCATACTAACTAACATTTATGATGATCTTATTTAAGTATGCTGAAAGAACTCTCGGCGTTATGATCTTGAACGTAATGGGATATCACAGAGCGATCTCGCATAATCATGCCAGATTTAATTTAATGATTTTCGAGTGCCTTTGAATATCATGGATAATCTTGTATGCTCTAATTTGTAGACCTCCAACAGTCTATTTTTGGATTTGACTTTGAATTATCACATTACAATCGCTTCTACACTCAAGGATTATGGATCATTTTTGAAAAATGATCCATAGTCGAAATACGTAGATTCCGAACCACTTTAAGTAGTCGCGGTTGAAGTAATCATTGAATACATTTACAGGAAACCAAAGAGGTTACCACTAATTAGCCATATCGTAATTCAACTATTTCAAATAATTTGTAGAGACTGTTGTTTCATCAATTATGCTTTCCATTACAGAGCATCTAACATAATTGCCTTTTGAAGAAAACTACAATTCATTCAGAACACATTTTGGAACTATATTTTAACTTTCATATTTTATTCAGTACATTGATACAACGTTTTACTTGTAAATGTTGTCAATCAAAAATATAGTGAGCTATAACATTGGTACAAGACACTTAGAATAATGTTCTCAGAATAGTATCCAGGATCCATAGTATTCTATACATGACGTATATGCATTCATATTACAGATATAAGTTTTTTTTTCAGTATTTTTAATAATTCTTAAAGTAAATTTGGTAGTTTATTTAAACCATTAAGAATAATATAAAATGTCGTCCATTAATTTCTGGTGTGTGTGTATGTATGTATGTATGTACAGGGCCACGTTGGCCTGGTTGGTTAGGTTGTCGTTCTCGTTACCAAAAGGTGGTGAGTTCGAATCCCAGCTTAGCCGAAGATCCGTCGTGTCCAGTAATGGTGACTGGGGCACGTAAAATCTGTCGTATCGCAATGTCCTCCATGTTCCCATAACAAACTAATACCTCCGGGGGTAGTTGGAGCCAGGCTATGGGTCTTCACTGGTTTCAATCTCTAAATTGGAGGATTCAGATGGTGCTGCCATCTAGGAGCCAAAAGTCGTACTTCCACCTTCGTATGAGGGTGCTCTATTTAAGAACGGAAGGCGCTCCCTCTCTGACTTCATTCACCTAGTCTCTAGACTGGCGGGCTAGGCATTGCCAAGTGTCATCGGTACCAACCATATATATATATATAATAATAATTCTATATATAGTATCAAATATAGTTTTTCTTTAAATTTAGTAACTAAAAGTAAAACTACTCATTGCGAAAAATGATCAGATCAGAATTATTATTTTTAATTCTGATTTGATTTTTTTTCCGCAATGAGTGTAGATAATATAAAATTTTATACATGGCTGTAAAGTTTTGTGATGCTATGATATTAACATTTGATAAAATATTTAATTTGAATTGATTAAACATGTCATACATAATTTTTAATTCGTAATTCATTAATGATATTCTTGAATATAATCATCATTGAAAACATCGAATAAATATATTAGCATAAGAATACAAAATTTTTCTAATATCGTGAACACATTTATGGAATAATTTTAAAAAAATAGCCGTTATGTAGACCAGATCTTAATCCTACCAAGAATTAATGAAATAAGGTATGATACTGATGAAGCTCAATTACGAAAGTAACTTTAAGAAAGTGGTTTTTATAAATGACAATTATTTTCTTCCCATATACAAACTTCTTTTCCCCAACTTAAATGCTAAAGTTGAATAAAAAAATTTCCAAGAACTTGTGTATACGATAAATTAATATATCTTTAAAGTTATGCTAAAAAGTTTAAAAATATTACAATAGCCAGTAGAAACAATTTTCTTTTCCAAATTCTAACATCTAAGTTAGTTTTTATTGAGAAAAAATTCTTATTCTTTATTTTAATTCATAACCTACTTGGCATTAATCCAATTAATCTTTTGGTAACATCCAATGTTTCCGTTTTCCTGGCGAAAAAAAATTCATATAATTTCATTTTTGACATTCTCTGGCTTACACTGGCTTTTTTCGGCAGGTTGCCCAAAATAAAACTTCAAACCACAAAATTGTAAGCCAGAATATGTTGCTCAAAATTTACAAACATATGACATAATAAATACTGATTAATGGAAATAATGATAAAAGTTAGCAAGAAATAGAAAGTGTTATCTGACCAAAAATATCCTTTAGAAAAAAGGAATTGAATTAGCTTAAATTATGATCCCAAAATTGTATGACGGGTTCATACAATAACTATAATTTCACAATATATTTGTAATATTTAGAATTAGCTATCTAAATTCATTAAAGTTACAGAAAAATTGAAAGGTGTAAGTTATAAATTTCCAAGCAACCACATGACCTAGTTATATCATTCAATAACATCTTGTTCAATAAGCATTTTACATTAAATAATGATCATAAATATATTGAATCATGATAACTATGCCAAATTCAATATTCAAGCCTTGAAGCATTAAAACAGAAGGCAATTGGTTTCCCTTTATGGTCCATGTTCGAATTAGATTATTATGATCTCTTGTTATGTAATATTCCTTTCTACTACTTGAAGGTTGGTTTTCACCCAACGTCACTAGTGATGTTCGATTCATACTTTAATAACACTTGTTCTATTGTATTTTCCTCGGAGATATTTACAATAGCGCTTTATTTCAACTATGGTAAATTTTACAAAATCAATAAGTAAACAGTACACAATGGTGCTAATTTAGAAATATTGATATCTAGGGGAATAGCTAATAATTATTACCTCAAATTAATCATGTTAATTCTTCTAAATTTGATAAATCTTGTTGTTTATCACTCCAAGCACACAATGATATTCGTTCCAGGATAGAGCCTACTTTTCGAATTTTTAAGCACTGATTGTTAGTGCCACGTGACACTATTTCATGGGCTTTGAGCAGTTATTATTTGGTGTAAGTTATCGTAAAAATAATTGGATTTGATTTGTATTTTAAGGACTACCTTAAATGCATAGTATTCTTCCCTACATTTAGCCATTCGTTATATAGCACTCTTCGTTATGCATTCTTGATGTTTCTAGTTGGTGGTGGTTATAATAGCGTTATTTGACCTTGAATTTGTGGTCAATATTAGATGCAAAATTTATTTTCCACACTCACCCGTTAGAATTATATGCTATTATTAAATTGGCTTTGTGCTGTTAGAGTTTAAGATAAAAGGCGATTATAATAAGAGTTCACTCTAAAGCATTATTAGGTACGAAAAATGTTTTCCACAAGTAACTATTAGTCACATGATACTATATCATTGGTGTTTTCTTAATGATGTTTAGGGTTGAATAAATTTATCAATAATGTGATATAACTTGCATTTGAGAGCAATACTAGTATATTTTTATGTTTGAGGAGTTTTTGTAACCGGCCGCTAGGGACACATGGTGCTATTTTATTTGTTTTGCCCTGTTATTTTTAGAAATTACAGTTTTACTAGTGTGACATTAGATACATTAGATATTTTTGTAGACAACATTAGATACAAAATATGTTTTCCGTATTCAGATGTTATTATACTCTTTCATTATACTATTTTATTTCATTATTATACTATTTTAATACTATTTCATTAACTTTATTCCCTTACCTTTTGGATTAAATGATGATTCTAAAAATATGACTTGACATTCCATTTGAGTCAATATTAAATATGTTTTGTAAAATTAGTCACTAATGGTACATGTCATTAATTTAATGGTTTTCCTCTATTGATATTTGGATTATATAAAGGTTTTGACTTGCATTTAAGAAGAATATTATATAGTATATATTTTTGTGTTTGTGGATTTTATATCCATTCTAAAGCTAGTGCCACATAGTACTGTTTCACTGGTTTTGTGTTATTGTTGCTTGTGGTAGATGGTATTTATAATTACTAAGTAACTTGATCTTGTACTTGAGGATATTTTTCAATACAAAATACATTTTATACTATTAACTACTCGTGCTATACGGCACTATTTTATTGGTGGTGCAATTTGTGTGCTAACGCTTAAGATAATTTTATGTCTATGTGATGTTACTATTTAAAGTAAATGGTAATTGTAATAATTTGTCTTGCTTTATACTTGATATTATACACAAAAGTGTTTTTTCTGTAATTTGTTGTTAGAGCCACATGACTTTATTTCGTGGTTTTGTACCGTGAAGTTTAGGATAAGTGGTGATTATAATAATGTCTACAATATAATTCATTTTTTCTATTGTTATTTCAAAATAAAACTCTATTTGAGAACATTAGTATACTTACCTGTCATAAATTTTTGGTAGAAGCTAAATACTCAGAAATGCAGTCTTCAATTTAACAGTTTATGAATTAAAAGTCTGTCACTTTTTAATTTGATTAAAGTTGTTTTATTACCATCAAAATATGGGTTAATCCTCGACAGGAATTTACAGGGATTGAGGCCTGGTGATCAGAGTGGCCAGGAAATGGCAAATTTTATAACTGAAAATATTTAACTGATAGTCAAAGTGAATTTAATCCTAATATGAATTTCATCTGCCAAAACTGACTTATAATCTGTTTTATTATACAGTTTCGTCTAAAAAATGCGTAAAGAGAATTAAAATCAAATATTTTTCATGTGTCTTATTTTATACTGTTCTATTTCTTACAGGAGAGGGGATTTTAAATTTATATTGTGTAGAAGTAAGGCTTTTCTGTTTTCATAAGCTGTTTATAAGTCTGATAACATCTGGTATAAAATAATTACTTTAATTAAGAGTATAATTGCCGTCCAACTTGTCTAGTAGTTAGCGTGCCTGACTGCAGATAGGGAGGTCCTTGGTTCGAATATGGTTGTATTTTCTTTCTCTCCTGTCTTTGTCCTTTCTTTGTATGAATGGTTGCCTGCCTTATAATATAAAGGGGTACTTATGGCATGTGTGTACTGAGGAAGTCTGAATCCACACCAAATAATGGTTCAGTTGGAAAAGTGCTGTTGCGTACCCCCTACTGTCAGCCTGTCTGGCACTCAACAAAAAGAAAAAATATATACTATATTTAACATTGTTTAGTTAAAAATCTATTAATATTTTCTTTCTAACGGTGGGCACACTAGGTGACTAACTCTTCGCCACACAATATATTCAAGTGTTCTTTATAAAAGGATATTTTTATCTAAATTTTATGCAATATTTTTCTTTCATACTCAAATTTATTAAATAAGTGATATTGGAAATATGTAAAAATGTGATGATTCCACCATTACTTCTTGTCACCGTCAATCATTAATTTCGACAGACATTCATTTTCTAGATAGAAGGCCATTTGTTTTTCTAGTAACACAATAATCGTTTGGTAAATCTAATCCTTATGTTTCAGCTATTTCGCGATAAGTTCTACCATTGTTTTTGAATTCGCAATTTTATCTCGCTTGACTAAATTCAACTTCCTGTTTGGTAGACATTTTCGAAAGATCAAATTTACGGTTGAAAAGGTGCGAGACAAATTGGAGATGATTGAACAAACTGGAGCAAATCGTATATCTTTTTTTTCTCTTTTGTATTTTTTCGTCTAGCTACAACTTATCTCATGTTGTTCAAATATTTCTTCTCCTTGAATGGTAGAGTCGTTTTATGGGTTTAAAGTTTAATATCGTACATGACATTTTGTTTTTGTACGCCCCTGTTTTTGGTAAGAAGTACTGAAATATTTTAACTTGCTAGACCATGGATAATGTATTTTATTTCTAATTTTTTAATAAAACATATGATATATCTATATTAAAATTGTCTAAATCAATAAACACATTTCAAAAACTTAATTTAAAATATTTTAACAAACAATATATTAATTAATAAATTAAAATTGTGAAAATGATTATTTTCATTTTACTAATATTTATCATCATCATTATTATTAACGAAATTATTGTTTATTATAAAATGTTTAAATTGCAATTTTCGATCAAATTTTTTAACTAAAATTACACTCACATATGGTATGATACAGTACTTTTGAACAGGTATCACTTGAATATCTTTCAAAATTTTAGGAGTAAGTTCCTTCAATTAAACATCGTTCAAAATTTGTAGGCATTTGATTGATCTAACAAACTTTAAATTTATAGCAAGAAATCAGGATTTAAATTTACACAGAATATATAAACATTATTAAGATTGCTGTAGTCTCGTGGGAGGTGGGTATTGTGTTATAAATTTATGTCCGATACCTATAGGTATCGGACATAAGATCACCGGTAAGAATATATTCTTACCGGTGATCATGATCCATTAAGATCTATGCAAGCTAAATATTCATAAAGTTTTATGTTATTTCATTGGTGTTGTAAGTGAATTTGAAAGGATGGGTGTCGATTTTTCCACATTTGACGATAAATAACATTTCCTGGCAACCTTACCAATTCTGACTAATTGCAGATAAGGGATTCCGACCAATTACAATCTCGCTTGAGGGATTCCAACTTTGGTTATACAAAATGGTGAGATTTTTGGCGATTTTTTGAAAAGGTTGCCAAGGGTGACCGTACAGTAAATTTCTACCAATTTAATTTTCATCACATATTTGACTCAAATTAATTTCATTATTATTTACCTCGAAATAAATAAGCAATCTCAACATTAAAATTATGAGTTTGATGTCCTTATTGACTTTTTTTTAAATATCAACAAAGATATCTTGGGGAAAATCCTAGTATACGTAACACGTTTATAATGAATAAACATATAATTATAGGCAAATATTTATAATTCTCAATTGTTATAAAATTATATAAATCCTTAAACAGAATAAAAAATTACAAAAGAAAATTTAAACTTTATCACTTAATCAAATATCAGGAAAGATGTTAATTTTAGCCAATTCTACCGATCTGCATATACAAGGATTAACCGTGGTGGCTTCATGACGAGTTTTTGTTTACTTTTTATCTTATACTTAAAATTTAATTAATATTATAAAAAAACATGTAAGTATGTGTATTTGAAATTATTAAAAATAAATTTTAAAATATATTTTTCATCCGCAAATATTCTTGTTGTATATAAATTTCCTTTTTAGGTAAATAATAACAAGAGAAACTTAAAAAAAAAATGCATTTCTTTGACTTTTATTGCAAAAGAATTTATAAAAGCTAAACGCATAAAAAAGAGAAATTGCTAAGATTTGCAAGAAATGTTTATGCTGAGATAATTTTCGGAAAACAAAAATAGCTTTGCTTTACTGTCCGAAACGCGTTAAATTCAAAAGCTTAAAACAAAATTCAGGTATCACGAAAAAAAAAAATACTGGTTTCTATAACACTTATAAATATTTTCACTTTGGTCACTTACACACTGAAATTTAAAACCATTACTCTTAAAGGTTAACACTTTCAAACAATATCCGGTTTTCAGCGTTCCAAGCGGAAGCGGACGCTTTTCCAAAACTGAAAACGATAATTCAGCTTATTTTTCGAAACAATGAATAATGTTCCATCCGCTTATAATCCAAACAAATTCTACATGCATAGGGTCATATAGTTTATGGGGCGTGTGCTGTAAAGAGCACGGGCTGCTCCTGCACAACCTCCCTCCTCTCTCCCGCTTCCATAATGGCTTCTATTTTGGAAAAGCGTTCTTGGACATTATCCAGTTCGTGCAGCTTTTGAAACTTCCCATCGCAAGAATTCCAAAGTCTAGGATGAGGGCCTTAGCAAGTTCGAGGGGCAATTTTGTCGGCAATTTCAATAAAGCGATGGCGGCATTTTGTTCGCGAGTTAAAATGTGGTGGAACATTATGAGTCGTAAATTGAAAAGTATTTGACGGCTTGTTTTGTTGCGATATTGTTATATTCTTTTCGATGGGTCCGTTTAGATGTCGGAATTCGTCTCAGAAGGATAACCAAGAGAGCCGTCATCATTGTGGACCTCGTCTGAATGCTTCGTTTTACATTTGAAATAAATCATATCGAATTTCTCGCCTTTGAAATATGAATTCTTAAGGTTATGGTTAATAAGGCGTAACTTACGCGCGTCAGAATTAGCCAAATAATTTATAAAATCATTCTTCTTTTTTGAAAAGGAAAGAGAGAGCATTTCAACTAAAGTTTTTGCGTTAAATTCAAAGCATCATATTGATTTGAATGGCTTGAATAAATTATAAATGACAAATAAGCATGACTTCATTTCACGCGTATTTGAAAATAATTTTGCAAAAGGAGAAAAATAATTTATTAATATAGCTCGTTCCAATTAAGAATCTAATAAGGAAGTATTACACCTCTCCAAGTTTTTTTCTATTTCGCTTTTGTGAAATAAATTTCTAAAACTGAAATTGACTACAGTAAAAAAAACTTAACTATTAGGAAAGTTTTAATCAAGGTTTCTTTTTATTACAATTTAAATTTTTGTGCTTAAATTAATTTTGCTACGGATAACTTATCTAAAAATCGATAAAAATAAATACTAAAAATTGATATGATGTTATTTCAAGCATTTATCCACAAATAAAATACAAGAAATCTTATGTATTGGATATTTAATGGAAAAAAAATTAGAGTACTTAACACACAGCTATACTGTCTGCTGCTTATGTTAAAAATATTTATTTTAAAGAAAAAATATTATGAAAATATTATGCTTAAAATTTGAACAGAATTGTTATCCACATGGATATTATTTATTGAAAATTATATTTAATAGCAAAATTGATTTTAATTACAATAATACGCATAAGTTTTAAACCTCATTGTTATTTAGTATCAGTTATTGAAGATTGATATTTAGCTGAGACAATTCGCTATTTACAAAATATTTATTGGAAGAATAGTAAAGGCTCACGAGAAAAAATATGAATTCTAAGGATTAAGGTATTAGTAATAAGCGAAGGACTAACTTCATTTTCTAAGAAAGGAATTGTTCTGCATTTGAGGCCTTAGGGTATGCTTTAGTTATTTTGATTAATCATAGTGTGATACGAGTGCTTTTATAAAACTGAGAAATATTTAAGTGTAAGAAAATCATCTTTGAAAGTGGCACATTAAGAAAGATTTTAATTACTCAAATAGTTATTTGAATAGACTATTAACTTATTTCAGAGATGGATACTGTAAGGGTTTGTCGTAACACTTAAAAATAATTATATACGGCAGACTGATCCTAGCCAAGATATAATATAGTATCTGCTGAAAACGAAAATCTCAGATTTGATATCTGGCTACGGTGACCAGTGGGAGATGCATGTTGAGTTTATATTGACATATTTTTCAGGGTGAGTTCTTGAGAGTTTTCAGTGTCAAAAGCTCACTGAATATGATCTCATATTCGTGAAAAGTTTGGAACATGCATAAATATGAATAATTTAATTATTTCGAACTTCCGGACACTCCAGCGTAAAGGACGGGACTGGTGGCATCTTGTATAGTGAGGCACCCAACCCAGTGCGTGTGCCATCCTAATTTTGAAACTGGATGATTTACAGCATGATTTAGAAACAGAGACTTAGCAGAAGACTCCTTGATTTAGCTTACCATCCCTAGAGAAAATATTTCACTTGAATTACTTTGCGACCACGACCTAATTTACGTAAATACGACCGATCTTTGATTGGGTCGGTATCGAACTCACTACTTTCCGGTTACGAAAACAAGGATTCTTCGAACCAGGCCCTTACGACTTACAATATGTGAATATATACATATTTACAACAACCGAGATTATGATAAGTTACTTATAGCTAGGAATAAATGCTTTATTGAGACACGGAAAATAATATAAACAGACCGAATGATCAAACATATGTGGCAATATCCAGATATTGCCAGATATGTTTGATCATTCGGTCATATCATGAACTAGGGAGGAAAGAAAGTATATTTTTGGGAGCTTTTGTAAATAATGAATTCGTTAAAATGGCGAGAACCATTAATTTGGTTGGGAATTTACCTGGAAAAATCCTGATAGCACAAATGTAATTTATTTCCTTATTCTTAGCTATTAAAATGCAGAAAAATTATCTAGAAACGAAATATATAAGATGATGAAAATAAAAAAAACGAGAGTTTACGTATGTACATTCTTTTAACATGCAATATTTTAACATATAGTAATTAAATATAATATATTGATCTATATTAAATAGAGTTTATTATGAATTATTTAGAAAAAAAAAAAAACACACTTATATATATACACATGTATTTAAGCCTTAGCGTCATGTATAGATACGTGCATCATATAATGAACTTGTACAACATCCAATGATTATTTGATGTTGGTAACTGTTTGGAAGAGAAAAATAAATATTGATTCACCCATTAAGAGATGGATTTTAAATCCAGCGATGAGAATTGTAGTAGATGATCTATAACCTAAAAGCTGCAACAAGCATCTTTTGAAACAATGAGTTAAAGGAATTTTCATTAGCAGAAATCAATGCGCGTTGAAAGGAAAGCAAGAGAACTACTCAACTCAACAGTGATAAGCACACAGAAAGTCAACATCCTTTCTCATTGTACGATACTGGCTTGGATTCGAGCCTGAGCTTTACATTCTAAAAAGTGAAATCTTATCAGTAAACAACGGTTAAATACTTGAAAGTAGTTATGAATTCTACAAGTTTCTTTAAAAACTTTATTTTATCAATAAGAACTCCCTTTGGTAATGAGTACTCAAGACAGGCTATAATATATTAGATGTCCACTCCCTAATTTAATGAGTGGACATCACGAGACAGGCATCTAATGAATGGCAATCTTTTCAGCACTTCTTAGCTTTACTTAGTACCCTTATTATCAAAATATAGATATCCATGATAAAAAAAAAGTATCTATTTATTTTTATTAGTTTATTTTAAAGCTAAATTTTAAACTGAATTAAATTTTTAGCTTTTTGTGAATGCTGTTATATTTTCTGAACAGATATCCTAGATTTTATCTCTTTGCTTGTTTTCATTATCACACAAAATAAATCGACTAAATTAGTATATTTCAAAGAGATATTCGTTGTTTAACAGTATTTGTTACACATTATAATGTAATCAATTAATTTTCAATAAACCATTAGCGCAACAAAGTAAAATAATATTTTGTTTATTTTATTCAGAGTGAAGTATTTTATTGAATATATTTATTTATCTCTTCGTCTTTTTATTTATCTATTTATTTATCTCTTCTTTTTAGACAACAGAAAAAAACTTTAAAGTTGTCAAAAGGTAACGAATATTAAATTCTATTGTTAATTTACCAAAATGCAATTTATTTATCTAAAAAATAGTATTAAAATCTTTAACTGTTAATAAAACTAATTAATTTAACCATTTTAAACAATAGAAACTTTAGGATTTAAAGATTATATTCTTTAAAATAATATATTAACAAATTTCTCTTGATAACTCATAAGGAACATATTAACGATTCAATGTCACTAAGGTATTTTTGTACTAACTCCTTAAATTATTTTCCGGTGATTTTTCCAGAGATATAGTATTCACGGGTTGCAATTCAGAATATTCCCAAGCTCTCGTGCAACAAATATAATTGTAGAAGACAGAAACGCAACATCCCTTTTCCTTTGTTCCATAGAGACTCATTAATTCTGTTCAATAGAGACTCTATAATCCTACCATTAGGCTTCGTCAGTTCTTTTATCAGTATTTAACTGTTTTAGAATAAGTAATTATTTATATCATTAACAATTAAATATTACAAACTACCAGGTAACCAAATTTAATCATTATACGGATTAACTTGACCTAGTTAGTTGATAAGTTAAATGAATATTTTTTTTCCTATTATTTATATACATATATATATATAAACACATATAAGTACATACATATGCACATAACTATATATATATATATATATATATATATATATATATATATATATATATGCTTTTAGTTTGATTATATATTAATTAAAAAAGCTAATCCTAATTAGCTAAAGATGTAAGTTAAAATACCAGTGAGTAAAAATGTAAATAAAAATACCTGTGTGGAATATATATCTCCTTAGTGCCAAAAAAACTTTAAAATTTGTTATCTCGATGGCTAATTTTTTTTAATATGAATTGCCAAATAAATTCAGACTGAAATTTATTGTTTATTTTCATTAGTTCTATTTTTCAAAAGTTGACGCTGTAATATTTATTACTGTCAAGAATATTAAATAGTCTGAGTTATATATAGTGATACTATATTTTTCATTTATTTTAATTTTTATTGATTTAACATTTAAGAAATCAACTAAATCCAATATTGTCATTCTTTTATTATTGATGCACATATGTTAAATTACTCTCACATTACCATTTTAACTATTATTTGAAATAAATGTAAATTCATAAGAAATTTTTTTTTTAAAAATCATGATTTTTTAAAAAAAAAATTGTTTTATTAGGAAATAATTAAAAATTCGTTTTTTCTCCAGAAAACATTCTTTTACGACTTTCCTGAAAAACTAATTAATTTATTTTAGAAAAATAGGATTTGTCTCTCGTCTAGTAAAAATATTTTTTCAAGTTTTATAGGATTCTGGGTATATATGAAAAAAAAAGATAAATAAAGAATGTATGTAAAAAAGAATTCGTTTCTTTGCCAAGGGCACGTTTTTAAAAATCGAGCACCTTTTCACATTTTATTGTAAAAAGCAAAAAGCAACGTAACAGTTAGACATTATAAATCACTGCCCTAATTTAAAAATTTTATTTCATCAACTGTAACTTTGATGTGCTTTTTTTCCTGTAAAAATGTATTTGATATATTGACTAGGAACGTATAAAATTAATTGATTAACTTCTTTATATAAAGTTTCAATGATTTTATTATTGAAAAGAGTTCCCGCGAAAAGCATTTCTTATAAGTGCGAAAACATGAATCACCAAGTTAAAAGCACAACAAAAGTATGTTTCTGTTTCCTTTTCTGTTGTTTCTTTTTTTCCACGTTTCTCTTTCTTTTTTCATTGTATAAATTTAAGATATTCTGCAGAATTTTTCAAGCAAGTGGGTGAAAATCAGCCCAAAATAGCTCACTTCTAAAAATTCCTCGCTTTCTTCCTGCTATAAATAAGTTACTTCTACGGAACTATTTCGCCTAACTAGAGATCCAGCTGGGGAATATATCAACTGATTTTATCCCTTTTTATCCCTTTTTTCCGAGTGTACGGGGGAATTTTTTTCTACCTCGACTTTACATTTTAACTGAGATAAAGTAAGACAGTTATTTGCCTTTAGTTTCGAGTTTTTTCATTAAGTTCTTCTTTGGAAAAGAATTGAAAGCAAGAAAAGCTTGTTGGAGTATTTGGAGTTAGAAATAAGGAAAAAGTGCACTATCAGCCAGTGTGTACGATTTATTTGAAAAGAAAATGCTTATATATAAAAGTTTGATGCATTTTTCAATAAAACATGTTGATACTAGACATTTTAATTTAGATATTTTAAGAAAGATTCAATAGATGTAAGTTATAAGTAACATATTTTTTCCTTTTCTGCTTAAAAAAGGCAATATTTATTACACTAATTTAAATTATTCCGAAATATATATCTTCTTTAAAACACATGCATTAAAGCAAAGTATTAGTATGTGAAGAACTTATTTCTTACTTCAAATTCTTAATTCAGGGGTAAAAATTTTACTGTTTCATATCTAAAATTCACGTTTTTTTATTTTTGATTAAACAAAGAACTCTTTAAATATTCAGAAAATAGTTAAAAAATCTTGTTTTAATAGGAAATAAGATAGAAATCTAAAATATATATGCATATCTTCTTAAAAGCAAATAAGTTTTTCTAACTTTTTTTTTTGTCAGTTAAATGTTTAGTGATAATCGGAAGTCAAAGACAGTTTGTTTTGACCTTTTCTATACCTAGTTTTTTACAGATGCTGGCTAATTCATCCGGAACTATAATCTAAAGCAGTGTTTCTCAACCGCCGGTC